>LBNU01007073.1:29445-45613 GCA_014162995.1 Artemisia annua
CACATAAATATCGATATCGACATTTTCATAAACTCAACTTGTATAAAAGTTAAACTTTCTAAATACGAAATTAAAAAACGGTGAAACTATTCAACCCCCTCACCCCCCTTCTAGTTTTCTACAAAATAAATTTGAATTTATGTGGTACTCCATGGATCAAAGAACCCTTTGACCCAAATTAACATTATGAGGAGACACGCTTCAAGAATCCAATACAAAGGTCGATGCCACGGTTATATTTACAATTTATGCTAACTATTTTTCTTACTTCGCACATGTTGATGCTCTAACTTTTTAAAATATAATAAGTATTTTCTGTTTTTAAACGATAATACTATATAATTAAATTTTATCGTGCGTGCACGGATATTATAACTAGTGTATATAACTTCGTGTGTGTGTGTGTTGTATATATAATATATATATATATATATATATATATATATATATATATATATATATATATATATATATATATATATATATAAACTAGTGGTCATGGCCCGCCCAATGGGCGGGCATGCTTTATAAGCCCGGGGCATGCTTTGTAAGCCCGTTGGGCACATGTGCCCGCCAATGGCGGGCATCACTTGTGATTATTCTTTGAGTGTATTAGTTTTCGAATAGCAAGTTTTTTCTTCTCATGTTGATTAATTGACAGGATAGGACTACTGAGAGTCATGAACTTGAGGCATACACTCGTATTATTTGTACTCAAGCTAATTAACACATACATGAAGACTTACTGAACCTGGGAATAAGGATCATGGTAGGAATATTTAAGAACGTCGAATTTTATAGCTTACCGTACCTATACCTACCCAAGATTTCAAGTGCTGCCTATGGATTAGCAACTTGCTCGTCCCAAGAAAGAAAAGCACACACAAATCCTGGATCAAACCTGTAATTAACATTAACATTAGAAAATTCCTAAATCTATTATCAACAACAATATGAAAATCAAATATAAAAATAAATGTGTCTAAAAAACTACACAACAAAAACTGCAACAAACCTTTCTCTACCAGATTTGAAAAGGTTTAGGCTTTGACACAATGCACCTCATGATCAAACTTTTATCCAAGTCGCATAACAACACAAACTTCATCTGTAATATATTCGTCAATGACTCCAAACCTACACAAATACTTGTATAAGAATGTCCCAAGATTTCTTATACGTAATGATTCATGCAAATTATTGTACACAATTACTTTCAATTCAATAAATTATATGCAAACAAAATGAAAGAGCTTTAATTGACTATTTAAACATGAAAGAAAAAACATAAAGATTAGGGTAAAAGAAATACATATCTGCTGAACTCAATAATGATTATAGATGAAATCCCACTGTGTAAGATAGAAATAAGCAACAAGCAATTGTGGTAATATGTTACAAAGAATTACATTAGCATATGTTCAGATGCTAGAAGACATAGTTTCTATGTTCAAAGGCTATCACCGAGTCAAAAATGCATACACCCAAACACAATAGGTTCCATTCATCTTTAAAAAAATGAACGACCACAAAGTTAATTTTCCGCACACTTCCAATCTCACTACTTAAGAAATGCTACTTCTTCACGTTCAAGCGTAATACATAAGTAATTCATTTTCACATTCTACAATTTTGTGAACTAACATACCCTAAAGTGGCCACGCCAACCTCCTGAAAAGGGAGGGCTTTACCCGGTTTGAATTAGTCGGCCAAAAGGTCGGAAACCATGGTTACCCAAAATAAAAACATTCCTAATTACTTATAACACGAAAACCCCCCATTTAAACACATAAATGTAAAAACTCCGCATTGGTACAAATTCAGGAAAGAAAACAAAACATTGGACCTAAATCTAAAAATAAACTACTTAATTAGTCAGCGTATTTCATTTCACAAATAAAAGGAAGTTAGAGTTTTACTCACTTAAAGCAGAAAGAAGATAAAAGGCGGCAGTAGCAGCAGCGGGTATTAATTCAATTGAAGTGATTTTTGTTAGGGTTGGAATTGGAATTGGAATTGGAATTAGAATTATTAACAGCACGGTGGTTGTCAAGAGCGGCTTCGTACTCACTGACACTGGGTAATTTGTTTTTGACAAAATGTTAAAGGGCGTGTTTGGTATTTTGCTTATTCAATAGATGTTACAAAGGCTGTTTGTTATGAGGGTTTTGAGGTCACAGGAATGATACGATTGATTAAAAAAGTAGTTAGGTTCAAACATTTAAAAGCCCGTTTGGTTGATTGACGGGTGTCAAGGAAATTGAATGATAGAAAGCAAATTTTAGGTGTTTGGTTGTCATGCGGGCCCTCACAAATTAGGAACCAATCAATTAAAATATGATAGATCTCATTCCTATGTATATTAGTTGGTATAAAAAAAATTAATCCGGATTTGATATTTTGCACACTTTTTCATGTGGGTCACCCCACTAATGTCTCTATCTCTCTCTTCTTCTATATTAAAATTTAAATATAAAATCATTATTAAATAAATAAAAAAATTATTTTATATTAAATTATAAATTTCTTTTATATAAATAATTTATTTTCTCTCTCCTCCATTTCTTTCAAACCTTTCTCAAATTCGAATTCAATTCCAATCCCACTTACAAACCAAACGCACCCTAAATATGATGCGAGAAAATGAATACTACTAAAATATGATTAGTGGGTTTTGCAATAAAAGTACATGAATTCATTTACAGATTGACACGGCTAGACTGCAACCTTTTTTAGCCACAAATTTGATTCATTTTTAATTTAAATCATTTTTTTCTCTTTCCTATTATAATTAAATAATATTTTTATAGATAATATCTATTTAAATTAAAATATACATTTATATACTTTCTCTCCCTTTATTTTCTATTGAAATGTGCGGATCAAAAGTAAGAGTGTGTCAATCAACACTCATACTGAATGGGTTATGTTATTGCTACCCCTGACCCACTTATTTTTGTACTTTCAACAACCTCCTCCCTCTGATGGCCCCTTATTTACAGTATAACACAATTTTTTATCAGTTTTTGTTCTGTATTTTTTGCCACTTTAATACTTTTGACTTGTTAAACTTTATATTTTTTTGTTCTGCACTTTCTATTTTACAGTTTTATAATATAAATAAAATTATAAAATAAATAAATAAGCAAATAAATAAAACCAAAAAAACAAGAGGGTATTACTTATAAAACATGAGATCCAAATAACCTATCCCACTTTAAATAGCCTACTTGGTCTAGCACTATTCCAGGTTCTCAATGGTACAGTAAATTGTTATCTATAAATCTATAATAATGGCAAAGTTTTAGACATTTGAATTGATAAAGAATCAAAGGCAATTGGTTAGTTTTAATTTTTGGTACTCCATAGGCAATTCTAAGTCCGAACCCACCTACAACCTTAATTAAAATAAAAAACTAACCATGGTTAAGTTAACCATAAGAGGAAAGTTGCAAGTATGAACAAGGTTTATGCTAGTGAGTCACCCTAGTTTTGCGACATCGAGCTAGTTTACTTGCTAACAAGTGACATCTCAGCTCAAGTTATGGAAGAAAAATATAGTCAACTATATATGTATAAGAAGGAAGTTAATTTTTTGCCTAAACATCTTGACGAGTTAAACTTTAAAATGTTTATCTTAGAAATAAGTTCATAATATGATGAGTTTGTATGAGATAACAATTTAATAAACTTTTTAATAATAGGTCGTTTATCATAATTAATGTTAACTTGAGCCAAGTCAAGTTAAAAGTTAGCTCTCTTCTTATTTCTCGCTCGACTTTTGAGCTCGAAACTCAATAATAGCTAGAAAAAGTCTAATCGTTGTGCAAATAAATAGCACCTTGGATGGCAAATGGTACAAATGCGCAAAAAAAACATCGCAGCTAAAGCCTAAAGCTCTCACTCTTTTCTTTTCACTGTAAAAGCAAGCTAAGATATTATTTATATCACATATCCCCCTGATTAAAAATTCGTCACTAGATAAGTATGTTGGGTGATAATTCAAAGAAAAACGTGAATATGCAACTACCGCCCATAATATTGTGTTATATCAATTTTCTCTTGTTTACGATCAATGTCAATTTTAGAACATATAGGATGATGACGCAAAAAATTTGTGATATGGAGAATTGATTTGGGCTTGTCATTATTATTGTCCATTAATAAAACGATCCTCTACAGCACTGGTCATATTGACAATGAAATACACACGCATCCTCTACAGCATTGATCAATGGCAATATTAGAACATCTTTTATTTTACAACTCAAATTCTCAAAAAGCTAGTTGTAGCAAATGCATGTTATCATATTATAGTTGAGGTTGCCTATTAGAAAAATTATAAATATAACAATTTTCACGAATCAAAACAGAATCAAATATAGCTTTTTTTCCCTATCATTTCCATTTATTAGTTACGCGATGTGGTGAGATCTTCACAATAGACTAATTAGTTTCATATTTTATTTCTTGTAATAAGTCGTTAGAGAAATTGTTTCGAAATGGTCACAAAATCAAAAATTCGTATTATAAACTCAACAACAACAACCGGAAAAATCAACTTAGAAATTGTTTTTATTAGGAATTAAAAGTCCATCTAACCAAAAAAAAAAAAAAAAAAAAAAAAAAAAAAAAAAAAAACCCAAGAGCCCAAACATGCCAAATAAAACAAACCATACGCATTACTGACTTTTTTTAAACCATTTTTATTGATTTTTTTAAAGACTTTTTAAAAGTTTTAAACTATCAAAAATAAACTCATCTTGCATACTTGTAGTAAATTTCTTACTAAATTCATATAACAAACCAACCCACAAACAACTAATAACTACGAAATATGAGAAATGTATGCATGCCAATAATTAGATTCACAATAGTTTATTTATAAACAACACTTTTGACAAAAAGTGTATTACATTTTATTAATCTTTTTTATATAATACTCCCTCCGTCCCTAAATAAATGTCCAGTTTGACTTTTCAAAGTCAAACTGATTCAACTTTGACCTTAAATATTTTTTTTTGTGTTATATAACACATGATAAAAAATTATACCATTGAAAAATACACTTAAAACCCAATCATTCACATATTTTGCATCAAATATTATATAACACCCACAAAAATAATTAAGGTCAAAGTTGAACCAGTTTGACTCTGAAAAGTTAAACTGGACATTTATTTAGGGACGGAGGTAGTAAAAGAATTATATCATTTTGGAGTTTTTTGACAAAACAATCTTATTAGAGAAAAAATTGGACCAATAGAAAAGCTTTATTTTTCCACGTAGGAGAACTCGAGCAATATGATTGGCCAATAAAAAGTCAAAATTGAATTGATTTTGGTCAAACTTCAATAAATTTGGTGGAGAATTTGATTGAGGAACAAAAACACATAAAAATATAGGTGTCAAATTTATGAAAATAATAACTTAAAAAAAGAGGAGGTAGTTAATAAAACTTTAGTGATTGAATTTTAAATATATTATATGAAGTTAAGTGTAAAAATTATAAGTCTCTATATTTTTTAATAACTTTAGATAATAAACAAATAGCCCCTTACACTTTATAATATGAACTTTGTTTACAATTACATGAGTATTAGTATTGGTTTGAGACTTCCATCCATTAAACTTACAAAATTTTATAAATGTACGAATTAATTTTAATATACGCTAAATACTTTTAAAATAAATATTATTTTTAAACTTTCATCTATTAAAATATCTTTTTAATATGTACGTTAAATATAAGTAAGACTCATGTTATCTTATTAAAAGTTTAATCTATACGTTCACGGGTTTGAATATTAAATACAGTTAAATTATTATTAACGGTAATATAAATATCAAATGGTAAGTACGAGTTACAGTGATATGAAAATAAATATACGCGATTGTACTTATAACGACTCATGTAATTATTATTTAAAGTTTATATACGGATATCTGGGAAAATATTTTTAAAAAAACTTTACGGAGTATATTTTCACCTCATCAATGCTCATTATGTGCTACTAAACTCACACATTTTATACAACATGATATAAATAGTTAAAGTTAAACAACAACATCAACCTCAACATTAACATCTATGTCAGCTAAAAAAAGTTAAATCTTTCATCCAATAAAATTTTTACAAAATATTAATTGATATTAATACATAATGAAAAACTCATGCATACTTATTAGTTGTACTTATATCACAATTTTCACAGTTAAATTCTTATATGTTCATATAGTAAACAAAAATTTTAAAATAAATTTGATTTATGTGTAAACTCATGTGATCAAAGAACCTTTGACCCAATAACATTATGAGGAGACACCCTCAAGAATCCAATACAAGGTCGATGCCATGGTTATATTTACAATTTCTGCTAACTATTTTTCTTACTTTCGCCCATGTTGATGCTCTAACTTTTTAAAATATACATAAGATTTTCTGTTTTTAAACAATAATACTATATAATTAAATTTTTCTAGAAAAACCCCGTGCGTNAAATAAATTAGTTTCATATTTGATTTCTTGTAATAAGTGGTTAGAGAAATTGTTTCGAAATGGTCACAAAATCAAAGATTTGTATTATAAACTCAACAACAACCGGAAAAATCAACTTAGAAATTGTTTTTTATTAGGAATTAAAAGTCCATCAAAAAAAAAAAAAAAAAAAAAGCCAAAACATGCCAACTAAAACAAACCATACACATTACCGACTTTTATAAAACCATTTTTATTGGTTTTTTTAAAGACTTTTTAAAAGTTTTAAACTATCAAAAATAAACTCATCTTGCATACTTGTAGTAAATTTCTTACTAAATTCATACAACAAACCAACCCACAAACAACTAATAACTACGAAATATGAGAAATGTATGCATGCCAATAATTAGATTCACAATAGTTTATTTATAAACAACACTTTTGACAAAAAGTGTATTACATTTGATTAATATATATATAACAACACACTTACTTAATCTTCATAAGAAAGACCTAAAAGCCACAACATAAGGAGGAAACTAGTAAAAATACTTTTCTTATCCCATGCAGACGATGAGGAGCGCTAGAAACCCCAGTATCATGATAAGGCTCAACCATCATCTCCATGATCCTCGAAACCAACACATTAAAACTCTCGGTCATACTCTCTATGATCCACGAAGCCACCACATTACAACCGACCAAAGCAAGGCAAACAAAACGAAAAAGACAATTGGTTTTGTTATGTTTAGCTTAATAGAGATGAAGGTGAAGGATGTGAGAATGAAATGAGTGTCAATCTTTTATAGGGTAAGTTGTTTGAATTGGGTATTATTGGGCCTCAGATGGTTTGTATATGCGAATTAAACATCAGTAGACCGTCACATGGACCTAGCTTGTTATAATTGGTTGTTGGGCCTTAAATGGGTCTGATGTTATGATCGATGATCTAAACCGTCGCTCATAAAACTTTTTTATACTAACTCAAATAGCATAGCTTTTGAAAAAGTAAATGTGGAATTATTATGCATTTTTATTCGTATCGTATTTTTTTGTCTATAAACAATAAACTATTCGATGAATAGAACTTCTTTTTATTGTTTTTCTAAAACAACTAATATTACGCTTTTCAAATAAGAATATAATATCAAATGTCCAAAATTGTATATTGTTAATAACAAGAAGTATGATTCCGGATGTCCGAAATTATAACAATCAAACCAAAGCAAAGGCCTGCATGCCAACAATTAGATTCACCAACCACATATCGTAATTTATTTATAAACAATACTTAGTATTTATGATTCCGGACGTCCGAAATTGTTTTTACTAGAACAACCAAATGCATGCATCCCAACAACCAGATTCATTCATTGGTGCATCAATAACACACGGTCATTATAAACATTAAACAACATTAATAAAAGTTTATTACATTTTATTTATTTATAATATACCTTAACAACACATATATTTATTATTAAATTTTGGGAGAGAGGATTAGTTAGAGATTTTTTTAGGGGCAGATCCGTTTTTGCGCTGATACCATATTAAATTGATAAAATCACCCTTAATTACCTTCATCAAGCAAAGTGAATATATAGATATAAAAGATGCTACTAGAAGTAGGCTATGCCTTCTACATACAAACAAGCCCCTATGACTAAGTAATATCCAACTAATGTTTATAACATATCACGAGTAAACTAGTAGAAAACCATTACTTTACTTCCTGCGCATGAACATTTCATTTTTTGTTGTTGATAATAATCGATATTATCAACAACCACACGACGCCAAACATATACAACTTGTTCATCCATGTGAGCGGGGGGATTGAAACCATTATGTACCAAAGCGCAACAACAAAGCAAAGAAGAGCAACGTGTAAAAACTTTTGCATGGTTAACGATTGAACTAAATATTTAGATATGAAAATAAAAGTTTAATGTTGACATACATATTGTATGTGACAATGGTATAGGGGTGTATAACGTTAAGGCTCATGAAAAAAAATTTCTTTTTCATATATTCCCTTTGGTACAAGGCACCTTCTATAGTCTTCTCAATAGAAATGAAAATTGACAAATGAAGGAACCAATTGTTCCACAATGTTACGCGGTTAAAAAATGTTATTGTAAGTTTTTTATGTTAAAGTTGTAAACCGTATTTGCATTCTAATAAGCTGCTTACTTATCGTCCGGGAGTTGACAAGAAGTGGATCTAGTACTTATGCACGTTTGTTTGTTTTAATGTTAATTGTTAATTGTAATGACATATCTATAAATTTATCAAAGGGTATTTAGTTATGTGTCCGCCTTGGACATATCTGTTTTATTAGTTATGGTTTTGTAACATGATTTAATAGAATAAATTATATGAACGTGAACCTGTATCATAAGTTATGTTATGTTTTCTTTCAAAGGCTTCCAAATGCTAGGAAGAAAGTTTGCAATCGGTCGAATAACTTCATTTTGTTCAATAGACAGGTTTTGCATACTAGACGTTTGGATCGATATAATTTGAGATGCTATGGTCTTCTAATGTGAATTAATTATCAACTATAAAAGCGAGACATCTGGACTGAAAAACCGGTTTTAAGTATATATGTTCTCAACTAACAACTAATCTTCAAGGAATAAGATGTCACCAAAATCCTTACCCATAGTAAAAAACCAGTCCAAAAATTAACAAAAACAATCCGCTACTATGGCCTTTGCAAGTATCTAAGATGTACATCGATGATCTTTTATGTTACAACTAATGATCTACTTAGAGAGGATGGAAAACCGACTCTAGTTTGCAGACATTCGAATTCATTTTGCCATATGATTCTTTAATCTATCAAATAACTAAAATTATAAAATCAAATGTCCAAAATTCTATATTGTTAACAATCAAACCAAAATTATAACAATCAAACCAAGAAGTATGATTCTGGACATCCGAAATTTATCAATAGGCAAATTTAAATTATCAAGGCCAGCCATGCACCCACATTCACTACTTACATGCCACTTTGTAGACATCTTTTATTCACTTATTCGGACCTTTTAACATGAGCTTGTTACAACAAATTCACTGACCCGTATAATCTACAAAATATCAACAAGTAAAAGAGCTTCAATGCACCAACAACTCAACGACCATATTATCTTTTTTCAAACGTTCCTCCTGCCGCCCAGCTCAAAAACCGTTTCGGACTCATTCTTCTTGTAATATATTTTGCACGACGCCAGTGCCGTGAGAATTATGGCGAAACCTGCTGATGCCGCCTTAAGAATTGTGCCAATTCCTAAGTTTTTGTCATTTTCTTCAATGACGATCTTTAACAGTACTGCAACATCTGGAGGCGGTACCCCGTTGTTGAACGGACAGCAAGCAGTACTGAAACAGCAAAGAGAATTACTGAAGCAGCAAGCATCATAATCTTCATTTGTGTGTGTGTGTGTGTGTGTGTCTTATGGATGTAAGATAAGTGAGTTTGTTCAATATAGTATAAAGTAGTTGTGCAATATCTGGTATTTATAAGTTGTAGGTCAAAAATCTCTTTGTTTTACCCATTTTCAAAACTGTCAGTCAAAAGAAGTGTCCAAATAGGGTCTAGTTTTTGATTTTTCATTTGTACATTTTAAGTCCTTATAAGCTAAAAATTGGTATGACTATTATTTGGTTGCTATTCTAGTTGATTCAAATTTTTGTGAATTTTTATTTTAGCTTTTTGATAGCTTTTTATAAGCTCAAACTTACCCTATTTGGACTGTTTTGATGTTTGCTTGGTTGACTGTTCCCTTATTGTTTAATTTTTGTTGCTTATTTAGTATGTATCATCATTTAATTAATGAACCACTTATGTGTATTAAAATGTACATTATTAATAACAAGAATGTAAAGTCCCATTTAAGCCCATCTAGGATATATAAACATCATATATGCAACGAAATTTTAATAATAACAATGATGTTTTTCAAAGGTTTTCGTTTATTCACCATATGAAACTAATACATAACCTACTAACAATCTATCGTGTACACACACACTTTGCTAGACGACTCTCATAGGAGTTCTAGCTATTCCGGATACAAAAACTATACGTCCCTATCCTCTTTATATACTAGAGGATTAGGGTTTACATGACTTCCCTAGGAAGCTAACTAAGAAGATAAAATCAAATCTTCCAAATCTTTTATCTTTAAGGAGATATTCCAGCTTTTAATTCTTCCATATGTAACTTACCAAAGCTGTCACATTTTGTCCTTGTAGTTTTGTAATCATCAAATTATAATTCCCAACAATCTTCCCCTATTTGATATTACAAAACTATCACCAATGCTTCCCCTTAACTTGAAATCTTCTTGAACATGTTACCACATCCTAACTTTCCCTTTTTGTAATTACATCAAATAGGGGTCTTCAGTAGATAAGCAACTTCCCCTTAAGTGGTAACCATCTCTTAAATCTCGAACTCGTTAGGCCATATGTAATGATCACTGATGAAGAAAATTGAGTATAACCAATTTGATGAAGAAGTTGAATTTCCCAAACTTGCGTCTTATATCTTGTACTATCCACGTGACTCCAAACTCATACCCACTCCAAAAGTATAAGTAGACCGCAACCTCTTGATAAATCCTCAATTAAATGAGAACTGAGCACAATAACGTAACTCCTTTAAGTGATAGCAAATGTGAGCATTAAGCACCATAAGTTTGTAGATCACACATCTTTGCTAGATTCATCAAGTATTTGTCACATCTTTAACGCACGAACAAGTTACCTCCTGCTAAAAGGTATGATAAGAACACGCACCTGTGAAACTCAACTACAACATCAAATAAGTAATATTCAATCGTCTTCGTAATCACCTATTCAAATAATCCCCATAACGAGCCATCCATCTTCAAATAATTAACGAAAAACATCTAAGTGCAATAACATCCTCCTCTCTTATGTAACTGTTGCCTCAGCCGGGGATCTACCGTAGTCCTTATCTGTATCGTTGCCTCACTTCGATGATTCTACGAACACCAAGGGTACACTTGTCACATAATTGATTAAAAGGCCATTGCACCAAATATCTCCACAATAATTATGAAGAGTAAATCATCATCATTCGAGATCCAAAACCATGTATTGTCCGATATCGAATAGAACAACCAGTATTAATAATATATATCGGGTCATGCTACCAAAATTAACTGCGAAGTCGACCAGTATTAACTTTAGAACCGAGCAGTATTAACTTTGCTTGACTAGAATTAACTTGTGAGAATAGACTTAATTTGAAGGTACCAATATTAACACGTCAACTACCAGTACTAACTTCAAACTTGCAGCAGAATTAACCAATGAAAACAGCAACAGCTTTAATAATAAATAATTCTGCTCCATAAATATACCCATCATGATTCGTACCTCACAACTGAAACACCAATCACATACAAAACACCAATTCATATGCAGTTCACTTTATTTAGTAGATGACAGATCTGCTACTCTTCAACCACAAGGCGACAATCCTTTATAAAATACCCTCAAAATCATGAAAGCAACAACTCATGAATAACCAAGTAGCACCGACTCCAATATAACTTTGACCAATTAACGAATCAGTACTAGGTAATTTATGAATCAACTGTGTAGAATTATCATGCTCAAAATGACAAACTTCTCCAACATATGCACATGCATCGACCCACTAACTGAATGAACAATTAAATTCGGCCAATTCATGAACAATACAACAACTCTTCATATATATATCTTAATTCGATTCACAGTTTCAGCCATCATGTGATGAATAATTTATTGACCACAATTAAAAACAATTCACGGCATAATTAATATACTCGGTACGAGGTTACCTTTTGAAGACCAATCAGAATGATCGATTAAAACCATTTACTCACAATTTTAACCATCACGTGATTAATGACCCACAAATAATATGCAGCACCAATATCAAACCTCAACCATTCTTTGTCGCCATGACCAAATCAGTTTTCACAAAACCTTAAAAATCAATTCGTACCCTCTCACAGCGGCTTGCTTCAACATCTTTTTCTTCATAAACACGACATCAAAAACCTTGTAGAACCCTAGATATCGAGAGCCACCCGCTCTGATACCAATTGTAAAGTCCCATTTAAGCCCATCTAGGATATATAAACATCATATATTCAACGAAATTTTAATAATAACAATGATGTTTTTCACAAGGTTTTCTTTTATTCACCATATGAAACTAATACATAACCTACTAACAATCTATCGTGTACACACACACTTTGCTAGATGACTCTCATAGGAGTTCTAGCTATTCCGGATACAAAAACTATATGTCCCTATCCTCTTTATATACTAGAGGATTAGGGTTTACATGACTTCCCTAGGAAGCTAACTAAGAAGATAAAATCAAATCTTCCAAATCTTTTATCTTTAAGGAGATATTCCAGCTTTTAATTCTTCCATATGTAACTTACAAAAGCTGTCACATTTTGTCCTTGTAGTTTTGTAATCATCAAATTATAATTCCCAACAAAGAAGTATTATTTCAGGCGCTCGAAATTATAACAATAAAACCAAATCAAAGGCATGCATGCCAACAATTAGATTCACGAGCTACATCGTCGTAATTTATTTATTAGCAACACTTTTAATAAAAAGTAATTATAGTTTATTTACTATAACTTAACAACCCTCGTACTTAATATTAATAAGATATGAGGAGGAAACTAATGAAAAAACTGAATATGTAACTACTATATTATTGTTATGCATTGATTTCTTTTGCTTACGATCAATGGCAATAGAACATATGGCAATAGAACATATAGGATAACTTCATTTGATGAGGCTAAAAACTTGTGATCTAAAGAATTGATTTAGGATTGTAAATATTACTGTCAGTTAATAAAATGACATTTCTAATCATACATGATTTATAATTTTGTTCAATCATAGTAGAATAAAATGATAATTCTAATCATACATGATAAACATAATATTGGCTGCTATATTTTTGTATCTTTGAATTGAACAAAAACTCGTGTGAAACAGTTGGGAGAAGTAAAAGGCGACAAACGTAATTTCAAACAAAAGAATAATCTTTATAATCGTGAATATCAGCATAATTATATCTCTATAACAATCAATTTATAACCAAATGCATACCAACGTAACTAGAACAACCAAATGCATGCATCCCAACAATCAGATTCATTCATTGGTGCATCAATAACACACAGTCATTATAAACATTAATCAACATTAATAAAAGTTTATTACATTTTATTTATTTATAATATAGTTTAACAACACACGTATTTATTATTACATTTTGGGAGAGAGGATCAGTTAGTTAGAGATTTTTTTAGGGATAGATATGTTTTTGCTCTGATACCATATTAAATTGATAAAATCACCCTTAATTACATTTATCAAGCAAAGTGACTATATAGATATAAAAGATGCTATTAGAAGTAGGCTATGCCTTATACATACAAACAAGCTCATATGACTAAGTAATATCCAACTAATAATATAGAACTAATGTTTATAACATAACATGAGTAAACTAGTAGAAAGCCCTTACTTTACTTCCTGCGCATGAACATTTCATTTTTTTGTTGATAATAATCAATAATATCAACAACCACACGACGCCAAACATGTACAACTTGTTCATCCATATGAGTGGGGGGATTGAAGCCATTACGTGCCAAAGCGCGACAACAAAGCAAAGAAGAGCAACGTGTAAAAACTTTTGCATGGTTAATGATTAAACTCAACATTTCGATGTGAAAATATAAGTTTAATGTTAACATACATATTGTATGTGACAATGGTCTAGGGGTATATAACGTTAACGCTCATGAAAAAAATTTCCTTTTTCAGATATTCCTGATTGGCTCAGAAACAGTCAACAAAAGTCAACCAAGAATTTAGTCAACTAAAGTCAACTACCTAAGAGTCAATGCAATAGCCAAAGGAGTATAGGAATTCCTCGGGTCGTTTAAAATCCCGACGAGGGGTGAATTGTATCGAAAACGGATGAGATCAAGTGATTATGAAACGGAATTGGGAAAGTGAGATTGATTTAAATTAAACTACGAGTTTATAAATGAAAATGATAAACAAGCACTACAAATGATCACTGAAAAATGCAAACGTTTACAAATCTAGAAATCTACGTATACGTTTAATTAAACGTACACGTACGAAAATAAAAGTGAAAAAGAAAATCTGAAAATACCTAGGTGATGAAAAACATATTTTTACAATCTAAATGATAAAAGAAAATTTTAAGAAAAAGGAAAATATTTTTTAGACTTTTTAATTAATTAATATTAATTAATTACTAATTACTAATTAAACTAAGTTAAGTTAAAATAAATACTAGACTAATTTATAAAATTACCAAACTTTTTCTAAAACTATTTAACAATTACAGGAGTCCTAAAAAATTATAGAAAATTCCTAAACTTATAATTAAACTCTTTTAGATTTAATTTACTTAATTACTAATTAAAAGCTAATTAATCTAATTAAATAAAGGATAATAGCAAATGAACAGTGACAATTAAAAAACTATTTTCTAAAAATACTAAATGATTAATAAAAGCTAGAAAAAATATAAAAAGAAGCTAGAGATTAAAATTAAACACTAATTGATTTTCTTTTTGCTTTTTCAATTAAAACTAATTAAACTACTTTTAATTATTATAAATAATAAATGAAAAGATAAAATCCTAAGAAAATTACTAGAAATACTTTAATATAAAAGAAAATTAAGAAAAATATAGAAATGCAAATTACTTAATAAAAAGCTAAAAAGGAAAATCAAGAAGATAAATGCAATTAAATAGAAACTATCACTTAATTTTAAAATGGATTTTTCTGATTTTTCTTTTTCTAAACTATTTTATAACTCAAAACAAGCAACTTTTACAAAAACAAAACCTTTGGGATTCACAAATAAGCACTACAACTGCTTATTGCCTTGATAGTTGACTTTGGTCAAACTGTAAAGCTATAAGCTGCAAATAAGCTAGCTATGAGTCCACAATGGCAAAGTTTAGTGAAAACAAGTTAAATGAATGGTAATAAGCTAAAACAAACCAAATAAAACCCCTGAATAAGCAATTAAACTCAAATAAGCAATTGGAATTCTTATTTAAACACTGAAAATGGGACAAAGAACAAGGGTGATTTCAAGTGGGGTCCACAGGGCTAAAAACTCAAACAAAGGTTGAAATGAGCAGTTAGCTGGGTGGTGAGCTTGTGGGAACAAGAATCACACAATAATCCCAACTGAGAAGCTTCAAAAAGAGCTTGATAAGTGGCTAAGCTGCACCATGTCAGGATTTCTTAGTAGTGTAATGCTGAGTAGTTTATGTGTTTTGTGTTTGTTTGTGGTCAATTAGTCATAATCAAGCCTTAAAAACCTAGGAGTTGTTTGGTTGAAATTCAAAGTTGGTCATAGAAACACGTTTTTCACTAGTTTAATACCAATTTGTGCTAAATCTTGTTTTTCTGCTTGTGTTCAAATTGCTATTTGCATGCTTGTGTGATCAATTTTAGTGATAATATAGTGGATTGAATCTGTGATTGGTGATTAAATGACCTATCCTCCTTTGAAAATAAAAGTCAGGCGTTTTAAGGAGTGTTTGGCTATTCTGTAATTTC
>LBNU01007076.1:0-14937 GCA_014162995.1 Artemisia annua
ATCTTCATCAACAAAAAACTCATAAAACTTTATTCATAATCTTATCAACCCTAAACCAAAATAGTTACCATCATTATTACGATCAACAACAAACTTGTTCATCATTAACATCATCAAATTTAATTGATAACACTCCAATTGCAAACTATTATATAATATGTTAAAAAATTAGAGTTTCATATGACAAATGTAAATATATGTATATATTTCAACGTTTTTTAAAACTTTAAAGGTTGAGTTCGTACAATAGATGTAAGTATTAAATAATATATACAACTGATTTTCAAACGGCTAATGCGAATTTTTAAAGACTTAAAACTCTTTTACAACTTCAATAAGGAAAACTAACATAATAGATTTAATTAAAAATCCTGGTAACACATTAAGCTACCAAATATATTGACAACCAGTTATATAGTAAATTGTATCGCACGAGTCAACTTGTCTAGTAAAATATATCACAATATTTGTATCTATCAAAATTACTCTTTTCGTCTCAAATTTATAACTTTAATTCTCGTTTTGAGATGTCTTAAAATAATAGCTCATTTTGATTGGTCGAAAATTTCTTAAAATATGCGAGTTTTTTTTTTTTTTTATGAAAATTGATAACTTGTACTTATTAGTAGAGATGACATGGAGGGCGTAGAAAAAGGCCATATGTTAATCCACTTTCCAACAAGTTGCGGACTCATATCCCACAATTTAAACCCCTTGAATTAACACCACTTTCAAATCCGCTCCCCCGACACACGTGTCATCTTCTTCAACAACTTTCCGGCAACAACCTCACTCACTTCAAATAATTTTATAAAAATAATTTTATAAAACTAAAAAAAATGGAGGCAAATTATAACCCTCGTACTGTCGAAGAAGTTTTTCGTGATTTCAAAGGTCGCCGTGCTGGAATTATCAAAGCTCTTACCACCGGTACTCTCTCTCTTTATTCTTCTTTTTTATAAAAATTATTATTATTTTTAATACTAATTGAGTAATTGTATTGAATTTGTTGCAGATGTTGCTGAATTTTATCAGCAGTGTGATCCTGGTTAGTTTTTTTTATTTATTAAATTAATTAATCTTATTCAATTGTTGATATTATTATTTAATTAGGTTACTATGTTTATTAGTTTTATTCGGTCAATTTCTAATCAACGTACCGTACTATTAAAATGATTAAAAAAATATATATATTCTAACTTTTATTTTTTGTGCAATAAGAGCAACGCTTGTGAGATTATCTGATAACACGTTGACACGTGAACGTGTCAACATGTGAACCTATAAAATGTAAAAGTTACTCTTATTCCGCGAAAAATAAAAGTTTGAATACTTTTTTATTTTTATCATTTTGATAGTGCGGTACGTTAATTAGAGATTGGCTTATAGTTTGATCCTATGTTTAATTGTGATTAATGGAGGTTTATTGTATTTGCGGCTTTAAATCATGAAATTGCGTTGCACTTTTAACTTTTTTTGTACCGTTTTAGTTGCTACTTGTACTTTTGTGGTTTAAAACGGTTATTTTCCTCATATTCTTATAACTTGTAATCCGCATGACCGTCCAAATGTCTAACGTCACGTAAGTTTTGCTGACATGTTAAAGAAAAGGGAAAAATCTACGGATTTTTTATTTTCTTCTTTTTGCCTCGTTTTCTTAACACGTGAGCTAAACAGTTAAAACACATCAATAGGTGACGATAACTTGTGACACATTAGACAACTTTGCTGGTTATGTTGATCACGGGTGAAATAAGGGGAAAGTAATTACTAATTTAAACCAGAAAAGTACATGTAATAACTCAAAACATTACAAAAAAAAGTTTAATTAGTAAAATGGTCCATTGAAAAAAGTATAATGCTATTTTATGACATTAACCCTAAATATAAGTACTTGCGGAACGAGTGTTTGGATTTGCTTATTTTGTAGAATGCAAGAATACGGGAAACAGTAATTATTTGTTGAATAGTTTGAAGTAAGCAGCTTTCTACCTACTTATTTTACCTCAAAATGAGCATATAAGCACAAACAAGTTGGATGACACAAAACTGCTGATTAGCAGAAAATCAAAAGGGAAAGAAAAAAAAGCAATACGCAAAAGAAGTTAAAATTATATGGACTGACATTATATCACAATTTCACTACTTGTTTAGAAGAATAAAGAATTGCATGTTGTGATAAACTAATACATGATCACATGAGACAACCGTGTGAGAATGAACTTGACTTGGAAGTTGGAATATACATAAACGGAGCTTCTATAACTACCAGGATTTTGTTATTATGAGTCAGTGCGCAGATTTGGTAGATAAGGTGTATAGGGACTGATGTAGCTATATCAGTTGCCTTTTTTGTGTGGAAAATCTAGTGATGTTTTTAACTTGTTACATGTTTTTGAAGCATTCATGTGCAGTAATGTTCAAAGTTTGTAAACTTGATCATTGCGTAATCTACAAAAAGTATTTCAAGTAATTGCATTTGCTTAGAAATTAATTTGGTGGGGATCAAGTATATCAAGAGTTTAGGACCATAAATTCAAATTGCACGCATAGTTGCTAATGTAGCATATTATGGAACATGGAAAGTGAGTGGATATTAACACCTTTTAGACCCTTGCATCCACCTTTTTTAAAGAAAGCCATTTGAGTTTGATGGCTTTCGTAGACTTATCCTTTTGAAGGATACAGTTTCAGCAAGTATGTTGCCTCAGTGGTTCCATTCTGTAAACTGATTCTATGAAATAAATGATACAGTTATTTTAAAGTTGACGCAATATGTTCCTTCAGGTTTGTCATCTGAAGAGTAGGAACCTGTTTATGTCTTCTGGTCTGGACTAGTGAGTTGTTAACACAAATATATTAACAGACAAATCATTATCTCCTAGTACACTTCAGCATATGAAAAAGATATGTTAATAGTAAGAAATAATGACCACTTGGTCACTACATAAACATTGATGTGGTATCAGAATATGAAAAAGATATGTTAATAGTAAGAAATAATGACCACTTTGGTCACTACATAAACATTGATGTGGTATTCTCTTTATCCAACTGCATAAAGTGGAAGGACATGTATATACGCTATATTTGTGTATGTGCGGTGAATGCCGGGGAGTCCTGGGACAGAATGTTCTTTAACTAAATGCATAAGCTAAACTTGCTTTCGAGTTTGGACTGAGCTAGCCCTCTTTATAGAATCTGCTTCCATGCATATTTGCCATGAAGACATACAACATGGACATATTAATGATTTATCCACATGTGATGAGCACCGTATCTTATGTTATGTCCATCACTTATGCTGTCTTTAGTGTTCTCAATGGTCATCCACTCATCCATAATGCTGCTAGTTGCGATATTTGACTTTTCTGAAGATGATTCCTTTGTTGATTTATGGAAACCGTTGCATTTTCTGTGATTGCAAATATTGTTTTGCTTCTTTTTTGCATGTATATCAACCAGTTTATATAAAACTATATAAAACTATCTGACATTCTGTTGAACCCTTGCTTGTGTTATTGTCACCAAAAAGTTTCTACATCTAATTTTGACGTCTTCATTTTTGCAATTGTGCCTCTAATGATTCGTTTTAATACCTGGTGGTTCATTACTGTTTAAATATGTGGCATATTGTTGGCAGTATGTGCTGACGTCGTATTCTTTTCTTTGGTGGATAACGTGATGGTATCTTCTGTTGCGACTTCCTATGATATATTATCCACATTAGATTTGTTCACAGTATGATTTGATCTTCTTATATACCTTGGATGACCTTTCATCCTCCTATCAGTTGTCGTTTTTGACTTAAATGTCAAACCTGTGTTTGTCAAGTTTCTTATTATATACACTAGTTCTTCTTTTACACTCTTACAAGTTACCTCCTTTTAATTGTTATAGTATTTTTACTTATAATTTGTTTGACACTCTAAAGTAACAAGATGTTAGCTGATATATGACATAAAAGGTGTTAAGACGCCAAAGTGCCTAAGTTTTCACGTGCAAGCACATGAGTGATATGTTTGGTTAGCATTGTGTAAAAAACATTGCAAATACTTTACAAATGCTTCTGCACAGGAAGCACCTGGATCATGTGGTCTTTATAATTGAGCTATGCTCAGTATGTTGTTGACTGCCAATAAAGTAACAATAGTCGGAAGGTAGATTAGTACAAGAACTAATAGTGAACGAACATCTATTACTATATATTTGTCTGTAGAGATGCATCTGATCACTTAACAAAGTCAGTTTTGTCATAAGTATCTGATGTGCGTACCAACTACTGCCTCTATGTAACGAATATCAGCTTAGTGTATGATATACACATGTTGGCATCTATTAGGGTTCAATATCCCTCTTGAGCATGGATGTCTATGATATAAATGTATTTACGAGGGCTAAATGAATGAGCATTTTTTTTTCCAAAATGATTGTGTATTTCTGCTTCATAATATCTCTGCCTTTATTTTTCAAATGTGAAAACTGTGTGTGTTGTGTTTGTACAGAAAAGGAGAACCTGTGTTTGTATGGGTTTCCTAGTGAGCAATGGGAAGTCAATTTACCTGCCGAAGAGGTGCCTCCTGAACTTCCAGAACCAGCATTGGGAATCAATTTTGCAAGGGATGGAATGCAAGAAAAAGACTGGTTATCTTTAGTTGCTGTTCACAGTGATGCTTGGTTGCTTTCTGTTTCCTTCTATTTTGGTGCCAGATTTGGTTTTGGAAAATCAGACAGGTAAGTTCTGACCCATATCAGGTTTCACTAATAATAAGTAATAACAATGAACTTACAGTTAACTGCCTAGTAAGTTGTATTGTCCTTTTCTATGTTATTACAGTAAATGTAGCGTTTTTAGTATCTTATTGGGAGTTACTGGCTTTAGCTTCCTAAAAAAGCCTTGCTAGCCTCTTATGAAAGCATTGTTAGCTTCTTAGGAAAGCCTCAAGTCCATATTGTAGGCCATTAGTTTTACCCTTTAGCTAATTAGGTTTCTACTCTTTTGTCTATATATAATCTATATTTTAATTTGTTTATTTTCATCATCATTTTTTACACAAGTTATTCTTCTCTTTGGTTTGTACAAGTGGTAAAATTTTATTTTTCTTCTAAAATATTGGGATATTCCTTCTTAGCTTGTAATTTCTCTGATAATTGATTCCGTGATACTGCAATGTGTTTTAGGCAGCTTTTAGTAATGTTTGCCAAGTCTGATGGAATGGAATCGACCACTCCAAAAGGGAATGTGATCCCTGCAAATTTGTTGATCTTAATTCCATGGCAGAGAGGCGTCTTTAACTCTCCATTTTCCCAAATCCATCATGGAATGGATGAAAAAGTTAACCATATAACTCAGTTGTATTTACGTAATTTTTTCAATAACGCAAGACCTTAAAAAAAAAAAAAAAAAAAAAAAAAAAAAAAAAAAAAAAAAAAAAAAAAAAAAAAAAAAAACAAAATTTTTTTTTTTTTTTTTTTTNTCCCTTTAATTAACTAACTAACTAACTAACTAACTAATAAACTATAAATGAATGAATTTTGTTAAAGTAAACAGTAAAATAGGGGTGGATAATTATAAATGTTTTATAAGAGTAAAATATATAGATTAAAAGATTCAGCGTCCTTAATCACCGATTATATATTTAGTATTTTAAACCATTACGCTTGCATTTTCACATTATTATAATTTTGAGAACTCTTCTTTCTTTGTTAATTTGCTATACAATCAGCTTTGAATACGAATTACTTGACATATAAGACATTTGAACAATTAAGTAGGATCTTCCGATCTCGATCCGATCTAGCAAAGACAATCCATAGTAGGATCTCAATCTTGACATCCTTGGTACACCCTCTATATTTTAGATTTACAAAATTATATATATAAATTCATTACTACATTCCTAGACATAATATAGATTGGGATGCACGATTCAATAACCTTACGTATTTCTACTTATTTCATACCCCTGTCCATTCCATTTCTTTTAGCATTACGTTCCAGCCTACCAAACTGCCTCTAATGCTTACTGAAAGATTACCTATGCTAGATTATGTATTGAGTGCCTTTTTTATTGATTGATTCCATGTTACAGGAAACGACTTTTCAACATGATAAACGATCTCCCAACAGTGTTTGAAGTTGTAAATGGAACTGCGCAGGCCAACCAGAAAGAGAAATCCACAGTTTCGAATCACAGTAGCACCAAATCCAAATCAAACTCAAAGGTATATCAACCGTCTAATCTTCGAAATGCTATAGGGATAGTTGCGCAAAAAATTAAGATACCCTCAGACTTTTACCAATATAACAACGTACTTGGATGATATATCATGTTATCAAAAACAGCAGCATACCAGCATACTTTATTTTTACCAATCATAGGCTCAGCAACCATGAAAAAAAATTCTTTATATATTGAACAATTTGTAAAAAACTGAGTGTGTGTTTATGATTAGTGAAAAGATAAATGCACATTGCCATTCTGGTAATTCCAAAATATGTTAATATTATGTGTGAAGAATTGTGAAAGTTTATTGCTATTCTATGCAATTACTCCACTTACTCATCAATAGAATTTGTCACAAAGTACAATTATGTTTTTATTGTAGCCACCACCACCACCAACAGAGGAAGAAGAAGAAGGGTTGGATGATGAAGAAGATGAGGATGATGACGAGCATGGAGAAACCTTATGTGGGTCATGTGGGGAAAATTATGCATCAGATGAATTCTGGATCTGCTGTGATATTTGCGAGAAGTGGTTCCATGGGAAATGTGTGAATATCACCCCGGCGAGAGCAGAGAAGATCAAGCAATACAAGTGTCCGTCTTGCAGCAACAAGAGAGCTCGACCTTGATGATCGCTGTATTAGATATCGTGATGTAGTCTATGCTGACTGACTGGTTTTGTGAAAAGTAATGTAGATTGCTTAAGGCTGTTTATTGCATGCATATTTGATCTCAGTTGGTGTATACTGTATAATTTAGTCACTAATACAAGTATTACCTACATGTTTGAATAATTGCATTTTGTCGGTTCAACAACTCTTGTGCTTTCTAACTGCTCTTTGGACTTTGGAGAAACAGAAAATGCCAAAGAAATCATAATGTCACACATGTGGTTGACATGGAGTGGAGATGAAATTCAGTGCCATTCTCTTGTAGTTTTTTGTTTGATGACATTAATTCACCCGATAATCGTCATATTACAAGAAATGGTCTGTTAAATCTTTTGCCCTAGAAATGAGATATTGCAAGAATATGAGTTGCATAAAATATGTCTCCAGGTGCAAACATGTTACATTATCTATTAGAGAGCTCGGCATGGAGCAAACATCACACGCCATTCGTCACTATTTTTCCCTATGGTGCCGCAGTATGCATACTGAGGGATGCGCCATTCGCTCGCCAAATGGCAACTAGCCATTCAAACCACAAACTCCATTCGTCTTCTTCTTCTTTTTTTTTTCTTTTTTTCTTTTTTCTTTTTTTTTTTTTTTTTTAATTCGCACTTACCAGACCTTGCACTCTTAGCATGACCAAGAGTCCGAGATACAAGTAACACATATTCAAGAGATTTTATGCTACTTGTACTTTATCCTAAATGAATAGTCATCGACCATTTATCACATGTCATAAGCATGAGTTGAAACACAACCATTTGGTTAAAAGTTTCTCACACATTATAAGCCTATTGATGTCTCAAATATAATGTTGAGCATATATTCCACTTCATTACCTCACGTGCATTATATTTATTATTGAAGTATCTCAATATCATACTAGTTATAATACCCGTGCACGCACGGGTTTTTCCAGAAAAATTTAATTATATAGTGTTATCGTTTAAAAACAAAAAATCTTATGTATATTTTAAAAAGTTAGAGAATCAATATGTGCGAAAGTAAGAAAAATAGTTAGCAGAAATTGTTAATATAACCGTGGCATCGACCTTGTATTGGATTCTTGAGCGTGTATTCTTATAATGTTATTGGGCCAAAGGTTCTTTGATCACATGAGTTTACACATAAATCAATTTTATTTTAAATTTTTTGTTTACTATATGGATATATATTAATTTACCCGTGAAAATTATGATATAAGTACAACTAATAAGTATGCATGAGTTTTTCATTATGTATTAATATCAATTAATATTTTGTAAAAATTTTATTGGATGAAAGATTTAACTTTGTTTAGCTGACATAGATGTTAATGTTGAGGTTGATGTTGTTGTTTAACTTCAACTATTGATATCATGTTGTACAAAATGTGCGAGTTTAGTAGCACATAATGAGCGTTGATGAAGTTTTTTAAAAACGTTTTTCCGGATATCCGTATATAAACTTTAAATAATAATTACATGTGTCGTTATAAGTACAATCGCGTATATTTATTTTCATATCAAAGCAACTCGTACTTACCATTTGATATTTATATTACTGTTAATAGTAATTTAACTGTTTTAATATTCAAACCCGTGTACGTATAGATTAAACTTTTAAATAGGATAACATGAGTTCTTATTTATATTTAACTTACATAGTAAAATGATATTTAATAGATGAGAGTTTGAAACTAATATTTATTTTAAAAGTATTTAACGTATATTAAAACTAATTAGTACATTTATAAATTTTGTAAGTTTAATTGATGAAAGTCTCAAACCAATACTAATACTCATGTAATTGTAAACAAAGTTCATACTATAAAGTGTAGGGGGTATAAAGTGTAAGGGGTTATTTGTTTATTATTTAAAGTTATAAAAAAATATGAAGATTTATAATTTTACACTTAACTCCATATAATATATTTACAATTCAACCACTAATGTTTTATTAATTACCTCCTCATTTTTTAAGTTTTTATTTTTATAAATTTGACACTTATATTTTTATGTGTTTTTTTTCTCAATCAAATTCTCCACCAAATTTATTAAAGTTTGACCAAAATCAATTCAATTTTGACTTTTTATTGGCCAATCATATTGCTCAATTTCGTCTATGTGTCAAAATCGGGCATTCCTATTGGTCCAATTTTTTTTCCACTAAGATTGTTTTGTCAAAAAAACTCCGAAATGATGTAATTCTTTTATTATATAAAAGACTTAGTATGTGTTATGATTAGGGTTGTCAAAAAACCGAATATATTAAGATTGCCAGAGTCGGTTAACCAGGTTAGTAGTTTTATTTAGGTTGTTCGGACTGACCCAATTAACCGTAATGCAAATTAGGGTCGGTGTCGGATTACATGTCTAATTTTAGATAATTCTAGTTTTGGTCAAGCTGATTAACTAGAATAAGTAAGGTGTTTTTTTTTTTTTTTTTTTTTCATGTAAAGTCATAGTACTAGCTATATATATTTTTAATTCGCACTAACCTAATCCAAGTGAACTTGACCTAGAGTTATTCAAAACTGACCAATTGGAAGCTTAACAGAGTTACGTTTGGATGTGCTTTTTAACCTTAACTCGAATAAATTTTACCTCAATAAACCCAATCCCGATCAACCGGACCTATTAATATCGCACTAATGATCATATCATTTGCAACTAAACTTAAAATTTGTCTATTTTCACTTTGAGTAATATTTAATCTCAAACATGTAACTTAAAATTGTCTTACGTAATGTTTACATTCTTGTCAAAAAAAAAAGTTAGAACATATGCATTCATTTGTCATTTAATGTTAGACATTACATATCCTTGAAGATAAACGATGCAAACATTTTCCTGTTATCTTCTAGCGTGAATGTAACATGAAAAGTATTTTTCTTCTAAAAGAGCACTTTACTTTTATTTTTTCTTATCATTTTTGATGTTTTTATATCATTTTTACACACATTTTCGTACCAAACTTCATCTTCAACTTTTATTACTCATTTTCATCTTCATTTACCCCATCTTCTTCATCCACCTTCACCACGCCACCACTGTCATCCATTGCCCATCACAACCTTTAAGATCTTAAAAACCAAATATTTCAATTTGAGGAATCTAACACTTAGTAACAACAAGTTTTGGGGTAAGTCAGTGCAAGAAATGACTTGTTTGAATGAGTTGGTTTTGTCAAGAAATCCTATAGGAGGCTATCTAATGAACTCGTTGTGTTGGATTTTTGAGGGGGTGTTTGTTTTAGCTTATATATGATGTTAAATATAGAATGTTCGGAAATAATTAAGTGATAATTATGTAAACATGAAATGTTTAACTTTAAACAACATGTGGTTGTTCAAGCAATGCCTATAAAAATAAAATTAAAGTGCAATATACATTTTTTTTACAAGCAAAAAGATGAAAATACCCCTCATGTTAGATTCACATTAGAATATACTTGTAATGAGAAAATGTTTGCATTATAATGTCTAACGTTTATTGACAAAATAATATATATATATGTCCCAACTTCTCTGAAAAGGATGTACATGTGAAAATGGACAAACCACGTGAATATATTTTAGAGTTTACTCCTTTTAGTATCTTATTGAGCATCCACAATACTAGTCTTCAATGATTTTAAGCATTTAATGCATACTATATTTATTAACTAAAGCTTTTGAGAAAGACTTGATGTTTGTCAAGTCTTTGTATAAAGCTTTTCAAAAAGCTATTGACGCAATGCAAAAAACATTTCTAAAAAGCTTTTTAGAATAGGGAAAAGCTTTTGCCTATTTAACTCATTGCGGATTTGCGGGTGCTCTTATCAGGAGTTATTGACTTTAGCTTCCTAAAAAAAACTTGCTAGCTTCTGAGGGAAGCATTGTTAGCTTCTTAGGAAAGCCTCAAGTCCATATCATAGGCCCATTAGTTTTGCCCTTTTAGCTAATTAGTTTTCTACTCTCGTCTATATAATCTTTATATTTATTTGTTTAATTTCATCATCAATTTTTACACAAGTTATTCTTCTCTTTGGTTTCTACAAGCTAGTGGTAAATTTCATTTTTTTTTTCTAAAAAAATGGGATATTCCTTCTTAGCTTGTAATTTCTCTGATTGATTGATTCCATGTTACAGGAAACGACTTTTCAACATGATGAACGATCTCCCAGCAGTGTTTCAAGTTTTAAATTTAACTGCACAGACCGACCAGAAAGAGAAATCCACAGTTTCGAATCACAGTAGCACCAACTCCAAATCAAACTCAAACGTATATCAACCGTCTATAGGGATAGTTGCGCAAAAATTTAAGATACTTCCACACTTTTACCAATTATAACAACGTACTTTGGTAATATATCATATTATCAGAAACTACAGCATACCAGCATACTTTATTTTTACCAATCATAGGCTCATAGCAACCATGAAAAAAAAAAAAAAAAAAAAAAATCTCTATATTTTGAACAATTCGTAAAAAACTGAAAATGTGTTGTTATGATTAGTGAAAAGATAAATGCACATTGCCATTCTGGTAATTCCAAAATATGTTAGTAATATTATGTGTGAAGTACTCCACGTACTCATTAATAGAATTTGTCACAAATTACCATTATGTTTCTTTTGTAGGCACCACCACCACCGACAGATGAAGAAGAAGAAGGGTTGGATTATGAAGAAGATGAGAATGATGACGAGATTGCGGGATACTTTACTTTTTCAAGGGTTAAAGGAGAAACCTTATGTGGGTCATGTGGGGAAAATTATTACTCAGATGAATTCTGGATCTGCTGTGATATTTGCGAGAAGTGGTTCCATGGGCAATGTGTGAATATCACCTCGGCGATAGCAGAGAAGCTCGAGCAATACGAGTGTCCATCTTGCCACAACAAGAGATCTCGACTTTGATGATCGCTGTATTAGATATCATGCTGAAAGTCTGGTTTTGTGAAAACTGAAAAGTGATATAGATTGCTTAAGGTTGTTTATTGCATGCATATTTGATCTCAGTTGGTGTGTACTGTATAATTTAGTCACTAATACAAGTATTATCTACATTTTTTTTTTTGGAACGGCATTATCTACATGTTTGAATAATTACATTTTGTCGGTTTAACTACTATACAAGAAATGGTCTGTTAAATCTTTGCCCTCTTTATATATTTCTGACCCCTTCCTCTCTGACTTTGCTAGCCGTCGTAGAAGGTTGCTAATAAGTCAAATGTCTGGTGTTTTAGTAGACGAGAAGCTCTGCAATACTTGTTTGTTCGTCTAACTAAAACTTAAATGGTCACTGGGTTTTCGACCCATGTGAAGCTGTGAGTTCAAAAAAGTGATTACAGATTTTACGTTTTTTACCTTTAACAAGTTTTCAATTTTTCATATAATGTGTTACAACTTACAAGTCTCAGTTGACCATTAGCAATCTATATTTGGTGCAATTATAAATTTACTATGACCTGCAAGTTAACAATCATACTCATTAATCTTTACATGGTCCATTTGGTTTAGGCTGAACAAAACATCTATGTTAAAGATGAGATAATAAGAAATTTAGGCTGGACTACTTCTTAAAGAAACTCGATTTTAAGTTTTTACGTTGATATAAACAAATTTAATTCAGCTAAGCCCCGGAAACCAGCTAAAATTTAATTCAGCTAAGCCCCGGAAACCAACTAAATTTACCAAATGTCAAGAAAAATGAAACATAGTTATGACTATCTCAATATCAAATAACCTTACATACCCAATTGGTCTATTATAACAGATGAAACCAAACTGAATATTCTCGGTTCAGCTGGCCATGTGTACTTACAAAAAAGAATGAAACTAAACCAAACGATATTCACATTTGATGAGGATGTTTGGGTGTCTTTTACCTTAGATTATCTTCTACATTATAGAATAGTTATCAAACCAAAGCCGTAATAATCACCTTTCATTTTAACACTAAGCATGATATATTTCATTTGATTATAAAATGTTAAAAATAAATCTTCTGTGGTGGACTTAGCTGATAAGTGGTAAACAAGTGTTTGATATTTGCCCCTTTGAGTATTAATATGATAATATCCACTAGTATAGTAACTTCAGCTGTGTTTTGGTTATCCCACGTCGCTGTGTGAAGGAAAGTAGCTAAGGGGAAATTCTACTATATAACATTTATAGGGAACTTTCCCCCAAAACACTGTAGCAAGATGCTACAGTGAATACACTCACAATGAACAGTAGAATCTACAGTAACTAAGTCGTTAAGTACTTAACGGCCGTTAAGTACTGTAGCACTTTTTTGTTTTTTGTTTTTTTTTTTTGTTTTTTTTTTTTTTTTTTTTTTTTTAATTCCGTTTGGTCCTTCGTCTTACAGCGCCGTTGCAAATTTAGTCCTTATCTACAGTGCTAACGGTCGTTAAGTACGTTACAAATTTAGTCCTTATAACTAACGGTCATTAAGTGCGTTGCAGATTTAGTCCTTATAACTAACGGTTGTTAAACACACTAACTACTACTTTGGCTAAACATTCCGCGGCAACGCGCGGGTGATCCACCTCGTAACTATTAAAAGGAAGGAAGGGGTGGATTATAAGGGTAGGCTTTTTGATGTTTTCAAAATCCACAACCTTGGTCTTGTCCTGCCTTATAACTTTCTAAATCTAAGTTTTTTTTAAGCTTGAAATTGTAGTTATATAAGGCAGGGTAAAAAAAGGCATGTGCTTTTTTCAAATATCACTAAGCTGACTAATTATCAAGTTTAAATTTAGCACAACAAAACTTTAGTGATTTTAATTTACCTTTCATGTTACTGATGTTGCACTTAGATTATAAAAGAAGGGATGGGCTTGCTGATAAAAGCAAATAAGTTGGGTTATCTATTTCCCATAGAGTGTTCATGTCAAAACTAATCTTGATCTGTACTTATGAAAGTATAAAACTGCTATTTATTATCATATGGAGAGATATTGCAGTTTTATAAATTGCAGTTTTATACTTTCATAAGTGCATATCAATATCATGAGATGCTTTTTTTAAGTAAAAATGAACTAACTTTTGACAATATTCGCGTTTATTTAAGTTAATATGCTGCATATTGTGTTACTGTGTTAAGACCACCATATGATATGATGTTTTACAAATGGGATGGGATTCGCACACCATTTTTTTTATTTTTTTTGCACCATTTTGTACAACACTGTAATGCACAAAGAGGACACTGTAATGCACAGTGTGTAGTGGAATAATTAAAAAAAATGGTGTGCGAATCACCTCTCTTTACAAATGGTGAATTTGTTATGGTATTTAAGGGATGTTTTCTTGCAATAATCTTAATGCTACTAGAGTAACAAGATGACATTGTCGTTAATCCTTGTTCATACCCAAAAGCTAAGTGAGAAATTAGAAGATGCACTTGATGAACATAGGCTTAAATGATGAATGGAACTTAGATGAACATGGATGGTTTTCGGAGGAAATTTGTTGTGAGCAAGCTTCATGCAACTTCTGCACAAAGTCTACAACCCGAGTGGTTTGATAGAGCTTATGATTCAGGAAAAGCTCGCCTATATTTATCACTATCTTTTTATGAGGTACGATTGACCAGTGAATGCAACAACCATTATGAGGAAGCTACTTGAAACATAACAGTTTCCTCCGCTTACTGTTTGGTTTGCTATACTAGCTTACATATCACAAACGACTGATGCGCTACTAATGAATTGGTTATTAGACTTTGTTGTAAATATGTGGGGTAATATGGGATGGTTATCCTGATAGCAATTAGAAGTCACGAGTATGAACGCTTTCAGATCAATTAAATTGGAGTGGATACCAATTAACGACCGGATAAAATCTAATTGATTCAAGTTTGTGTATTGTATTATGTTTTGCAGAGAGATGCCGTTTTTCTGTGTTCTGTATGTCTCTGTATGATACACCAGAAAACGGGATTTAGGGTTAACTGTTTTTAGGCAGTTTCAAGGTTTCAAGTTGTCAAAATTTAGTCCCTCAATTTCCGAAAATTTAATTTTCTGAGGAAGTTTTAACATAGCAACTTATTGGAAATAAAAAAT
>LBNU01007077.1:19902-44230 GCA_014162995.1 Artemisia annua
TTTAACAGTTCGTCTCATCAACCTCCTCAGCAAACAACTTCGGATACTTAGATCTCATTTGGTCCTCACGTTCCCAAGTAAACTCAGGTCCACGCTTGGAGTTCCATCGTACTTTCACCAATGTTATCTTACTACGCTTCATACTCTTGACCTCTCTATCCATAATTTCAACAGGTTCCTCAACAAAATGAAGAGTCCTATTAACCTTAATCTCATCCAATGGCACATGTAAACTAGCATTCGCCAAACATTTCTTCAAATTAGATACGTGAAACGTATCATGCACGCCACTCAGTTCCTCAGGCAATCTCAAACGATATGCCACAAGTCCAATCCTTTCCGTAATCTCAAACGGCCCTACATACCTCGGTGCTAACTTACCTTTCTTACCGAAACGTACCACACCCTTCCAAGGAGACACTTTCAACATCACGAAATCACCAACATTAAACTCTAAAGGCTTATGGCGATTATCCGCGTAGCTCTTTTGGCGATCTCTTGCAACCTTAAGTCTTTCCTTAATTGGGAACACCATATCCGTAGTCTCTTGCACCAATTCAGGACCTATTAACTGGCTCGTCCCAACTTCTTCCCATAGAACCGGTGACCTACACTTCCTTCCATACAACATTTCGAACGGTGCACATCTAATACTGGTATGATAACTGTTATTATAGGAAAACTCAGCCAAAGGCAAATGAGTATCCCAGCTTCCTCCAAAATCAATAGCACATGCTCGAAGCAAGTCCTCTAAAGTCGGTATCGTTCGCTCACTTTGCCCATCGGTCTGTAGATGATAAGCAGTACTCATATCCAACCGTGTATCCAAAGCCTTTTGCAACGATTGCCAGAACCGCGAAGTAAACCTACTATCACGATCCGAAATAATCGACACAGGTACACCATGCTTCGCCACAATCTCAATAATATAAATTCTTGCCAACTTCTCCATCTTATAATCCTCACGAATGGCTAGAAAATGCGCAGACTTCGTTAGTCTATCCACAATGACCCATATCGTGTCATGCCCATTACTCGTTCGAGGCAACTTGGTAATAAAATCCATCGTTATATTATCCCACTTCCATTCAGGAATCGGCGGCTGCTGCAACAATCCAGAAGGTTTCTGATGTTCAGCCTTAACTTTCAAGCAAGTTAAACATTGACTAACATACTCAGCTATCTCCCTCTTCATTCCCGGCCTCCAATAAGCATCTCTAAGATCATAGTACATTTTATCAGACCCTGGATGAATCGAGTATCTCGTCGTATGAGCCTCGTCCATGATCAACCTTCTCACATTCCCTACTAGCGGAACCCAGATTCGATCCAAGAAATACAGTCCACCATCCTCCTTTCTTTTCATTTGTTGATCTAACCCACGCAACATTTCAGCCATAGCGTTCTCATCCTTTAGAGCTTCCGCTTGTGCTGCTAATATCTTACCCTTAATTCCCGACTGCAACGTCATGCTCATAGCTCGCACACGTTTAGGCTTAATTCTTTCTTTTCTGCTCAACGCATCAGCGACCACATTCGCCTTTCCAGGATGATAGCGAATCTCGCAATCATAATCACTTAACAGCTCCATCCATCTCCTTTGGCGCATATTCAGCTCCTTCTGAGTAAAAATATGCTGAAGAATCTTATGATCAGTGTACACTGTACTCTTCGTACCATACAAATAATGTCTCCAATTCTTGAGAGCGAATACTACCGCACCAAGCTCTAGATCATGAGTGGTATAATTCTTCTCATGAATCTTGAGTTGTCGGGATGCATAGGCTATCACTTTCCCTCTTTGCATTAACACACACCCAAAACCTTGATTCGACGCATCACAATATACCACAAAATCATCTGGCCCGTCAGGTAACGTCAGGATAGGTGCATTACACAAACTATCCTTTAATGACTGAAAAGCCATCTCTTGCTCGTCTCCCCAAACATACTTCTTATTCTTCTGAGTCAACGTAGTGAGGGGCTTGGCAATCTTTGAAAAGTTTGCTATAAATCTCCTGTAGTATCCTGCCAGTCCTAAGAAAGAGCGTATCTCATAAGGCGTCGTAGGAGCCTTCCAATTCTTGACCGCTTCAATCTTACTAGGATCCACATATATACCCTCGCTATTCACTACATGACCAAGAAAATGTACCTCCTGCAACCAAAACTCACATTTCGAAAACTTGGCGTATAACTTCTCCTTCTCTAGCAATCCGAGTACCAACCTCAGATGCTCTCCATGCTCCTCCTTTAACTTAGAGTAAATTAGAATATCGTCAATGAACACAATCATGAATTTGTCCAAATAGGGTCTACATACGCGATTCATCAAATCCATGAATACCGCGGGTGCATTAGTCAACCCAAATGGCATAACCGTGAACTCGAAGTGCCCATAACGAGTCCTAAAAGCTGTCTTTGGAATATCCTCTTCATATACTCTCAACTGATGATAACCAGAACGCAGATTTATCTTGGAAAAGAATCGAGAACCTTGCAACTGGTCAAACAGGTCATCAATTCTAGGAAGAGGGTACCTATTCTTCACCGTTAGCTTGTTCAACTCTCGATAATCAATGCACATCCGAAACGAGCCATCCTTCTTCTTAACGAACAACACAGGCGCTCCCCACGGAGAATGACTAGGTCGAATGAACCCCTTATCTTGAAGCTCTTTCAACTGTGCAGCCAACTCCTGCATCTACGTAGGTGCCAATCGATAGGGAGCCTTCGCCACAGGCGTCGCTCCAGGAATCAATTCAATACGAAACTCCACCTGTCGTATCGGCGGTAATCCGGACAAATCCTCAGGAAAAACGCCCGAAAACTCGCACACTATTGGAATATCCCCCACTTTGAGTTCTTTTGACTTCGCACTCATAAGGGATTTAGATTTCTTCTCCACACTTTCTCCTTGTACCCGTAACACACCGCCATCCTCTAATGGAATTCGAACCACCTTCTCATGGCAAACTACCTCAGCCTTATGGCTAGCCAGCCAATCCATCCCTATTACCACATCAAAACTACCATGTCCTAAGGGTATTAAGTCGATCTTAAACGAAACACCCTCTAGCACGATAACACACTCACGAATAACCTTATTGATATGTGTCATTTTACTCATATCTTTTCTTCCATTTTTCGAACCAAAACGATCAAAAACACTTCAAAATGATCAACTAATGTGACAAATATCCTTGGAGTGTGTTTTTGTGTATTTCAGGTACAAAAGGATTGAAAACAGATGAAAAACGGAGCAAATATGCAGAAATGTTAAAATCAGTCCCTCAACTATCAAGAAATGTCAGAAATGGTCCCCGGGAAATTTACTCTGAAGAAAAATGATCAAAAAGCCCTTGGGAAATCAGGAATTGACAACGTTGGTCCTTGGAGAAGTTTAGAAATATGGCAGAAATGGTCCTTTGAATTTTCAGAAATTGCAATTTTAGTCCTTGTGATTTCATAAGCCTACTAAACCTAATGGACCCTTGTTATTTATAATCCTAATCCCACCCACTAAACTAACAAACCACCCTTGGCCCAAAACCACTTCAGCCCACTCCACACTAATCCACAAATACAAACCTGAAAACCTAACACACTCCAACCCAGTACCATTAATAAACACAAAACCAAACCCCCCGTTTTGCACCTTTGACCAAACAGTCAAATAAACCATCAACTTCACCCCTAACCTGCTTTACCCTCCAGGTATTCCCCCAACTCCACGCTTTCCTCCTGCTATACACTACTACCTCCTCAAAAGCTCCATCCTTTCACCTCCTCCAAGGGAACCATTCACATGTTGCCATGCCAAGTCACCAATCCTCACCTCATTTGGGCGCCAAATCACATCCAAGGGCTGATATCATCCCAAGATAGCATCAAGGGCTGAGATAGCTTCCAAGAAAGCACAAATGGACTTGGAAGCTGTTTCTACTCACACAAGAAACACAAGGCAAAAGGAGACCCTTTGCACTTTTTCTAGTATAAATACTCTATTGTAGCCATTCTTATAAGGCGATTAGAGAGGAGGATTAGGAGTAGGATAACTTTGGCTAATTAAGTTTAATTATTCGTGTACTAGTTCAAGTTTAATAGCAAGTTTACATTTTCCTTTCAACTGTCAATTTTTTTTATCAGCTTATTACTTTTGAAACTGCTTATTGGTTTATTACATGTGCTTATCTGCTTTAGTATTTCCCAATTAGCTTATGGTTACTGTTTGTTGTCTTCATTATAGCTCAATCATCTTTTGTTCTTCACTTTAGCATCAAAATCTCTATATTCCAAAATTATACTGCAAAAATAGATTAGCTTAGTTTTTTTTGTCCTAATTTTCTGTTAGCATTAGCTCTTAAATACTTAAAATGGTCTGTTATGCTTTTGTGTTCCAAAGTTTAAGCTTAATTTGGCTTCTCTCTAGCTAAAAATTCACATCAGCCCCTTTAGAGGGTGTTTGGCACAAGGAATTTTTTGGTCCAAAAAACTGTTTTTGTCCACTTTATATAATTAGATTAGCCTTAGTTTATAGTTAGTAGCTGTTTTCAAGTATAATTCATTAGTTCTAAGTAGTTTTAAAGATTTGTAGCTAGTTCCTAAGAAGTTTTATGTAAAACGTGTTCTAGTTAGGATCCTAGGTAAAATTTAGAATAGGACCACTCTTAGTTGTTGCTTCTACTTGAATTAGGTTCAATTTAGTCTAGAAAAGTAGTCCAACATCTGGTACTTAGGCCTTGGGGTCAAAAACCACCCCAATTTGACCCATATCACCCACTGGTTTGCTGTCAAAAAACAGCCCAGCAGCCCAGATCTTTTTGATTTTTCATTTCTTCATTAGAAGTCCGTTTGCCCTAAAAATTTGCATGGTTGATCTTTGATTGCTTGTGTTATGCCCCATATTTTTGNTAATTATACGGGTTAAATGGGTTAAAGGTCGACCCGCTAACCCATTTAACCTGTTTAACTCGTGTAATATGCTAACTTTTGTATATAAAACGGGTTAAATGGGTCAACCCAAAACCTATTTAGCATATTCAACTCGTGTAACCTATTTAACCCGTCAACCCAAGTATATATACGGGTTAAATGGGTCAGATTCGGGTTACGTGTAAACAGGTTAGGGTTGACGTAGTTGACCCGATGATTTAAATGGGTCAGGTTTGGGTTGGGGTTTTCTGACCCGCCAACCTGACAACCCGAACCCGCCAACCCGAACCCGACCCGAATTGCCACCCCTATTTACTACATCTGAACCTTAGCTTTCCTTTAGTCAAAACTCATTTTTTGTACCCATTTGACCCATTATTTTTTTTCTGAATTGCTGTAAAAAAAACAGCCCCAAACCCCTTCACCCCACGATTTTTCATTCACTCATTTTTAGGAGTTAAGACCTGAAATTTGGTTTACAATTAGTCTACCAGCTTGTGAACAAGCTTGCATTTTTATTTGATTTTTATGATTTTTTTTACAGCTCTTTCAGGCCTCCAAACTTACCCCTGTGACCATTTTTTCTGCAGCCCCTAGTAGTATATTACTTAATCATTGCTTTTTAGTCTTGTTAACCGCTTATTACATGTTCCTTAGTGCTTATTAGGATTTCCATAGTATGCCTTTATCTTATTCTCCCTGTAGTATAGCTTATTTTAGCCTAGAGTAGCGTTTTAGCGTTCATTAAAAATCCCTTTTATAGCTTTAGGTGATTAACTGTTTGCTTATGTTGCTTATTTACCTAATCAATTGCTTATATCAGTTTAGATATCTATGATATTAGGTTTAATTAAGTTCTTTGTAGTGTTTCAGCTTGTAGGTAGCTTATGTGAGCTTGTTTGCTTTAAGCTTTAGCTTTTCTTTTGGTCCAAAAGCTTCTATCACAACCTGTTATGGACTTATGCTTGTTCTCAGCTTATTTTAGAGTTTTACAAAGGTTGTCTTTTTAAAAGTTTGCTGTTTTTAGTCAATAAAAAGTTTGCAAAAGAAAAAAAAATAAAATAAAATAAAAGCAAAAATGTTGTGAGCAGGGGTCGAACCCTGGTCTGCTTCCTCACACCACACAGCACCCCTTACCATCTGTGCTACTAGACTTTATTATTATGTTGTGTTTATTTTGATATTTATAGTACTAGTTGTTTGCTTATCATATATTTCAGCTTATCTTTGCTTATTTTCACTGCTTATTAGAACTGTGCCCAGCTTTTTTACATTTTTCCTAGGAAACTTATAGTATTAGGGATTTTTGAAAAAAATAAAAAATAAAAAAAATAGATTTATTAAAAGTAGTTTAGTATTTTTAGTAATTTAATTTAGTCTAATTAGTAATTTATTCATAATTAACAAACATAAAAACCAAAAAAATATTTTTCTTTTTCCAAAAATTTTATTTTATCATTAGAAAGTAGGAAAATTAATTTCATGCCCGTAGGACTAATATAGCATTTAATTCACGTTTTATTTTACGCGTTCACGTAGTTTTTAAATTAACTTTTACGTTTTTAATTTAGTTTACGTTTTAGGATTTCCCGTTTGCCTTATTATGTTTCCCGTAGTTTTTAGGTAGTTCTAAGATTCCCTAGTATTCCCTTGCTTTTGTTCCCATTTATGTTGCGTTTATTTCGTTTTTTTTATTTGTTAATTTGTTATTTCCGTAACTCTAACATACCACAATTCCAAATAACTCTCAATCTATCATACAAGCATTTTAATCTCATTCCTTTCACGATACTTTCCATTCACTCCTCGTTGGGACACGACCCGGGAAATCACTTTCCCGGTTTTGAAAATATCACATTGCACGAGTTTACGAGGTAATCCTTTTCACGAAGGGTTTACTTGTATTTCTCCACGTCTTGTTGTCCTCACGATAACATTGACCTCACTTTGTTGGTATTTTTGATATAACGTTTTAAACAACGAATCACTTATCAACTTCTATTTCTCTACCACTAGCTATTTCAATCACAATACTAGGTCTAAGTTCACTAAACTCAACACCCAATATTCTAGCAAACTCAGTAGTAGCAAAACAATAATCCGCACCAGTATCAAATAAAGTAGTAGCATAATGACCATTGAGAGAAAATGTACCAGTAACGACGTTCGGGTCTTGGCGCGCCTCATTTGCATTCATAGTAAACGCCTTTCCCTTAGCTGCATTCCTGTTAAATCCTTGTCCTTGACCTCCTTCAATAGCCAACTGATTCCCCGGCTGTCCAGGTGCCCTAGCAAGTTTGGGACACCAGTTGCGAAGATGTTCAGTACTACCACACTCATAGCATGCCCTGCGATTAAACCCCGCACCCACCGAGTTAATTGGAGTCGCTTGAGTAATCACCGCTCGACAATACTTAGCAATGTGCCCAGGTTTGCCACACCTGAAGCACACACGACATGCAACGTTCTCAGGATGATTGCCATTACACTTAGCACATCTAGGGGCATTACCAACATATCCCCTCCTATCACCACCTCCAGCCACTGCCGTAGAAGCTGTTCCCAGATAACCTACTGCCTGTACAGGAGGCGTTGCTACGAACCCCTTCCCATTTCTCACCCTCTTATTGTCAACATTTGAACCACCCGTCTTACTAGTTTCAGCCTCCTCTTTCTTCTTCTCGCTTGTCTTCGCGAGTATCCCACTCCTAACCGCTTCATCGGTTAACGCCCCAGCTTTATGAATGGCACTAAGGAGCGTTGTCGGCTCCGTAGCCCTAACCATTGCGCTAACCTGTGGAACCAACCCACGGATATACCTATCAATACGCTTTGATTCAGGAGTTACCAGGTGAGGAACCATCCTAGCCAACTCATGAAACTTGTCAGTGTACCCCGCATGATTAGCTCCAACCATAGTATGATTCCACAACTCTTCTTCAAATTTCTGCAATTCATTGCTTGGACAGAACTCCTCCACCATTAAGGCTTTGAAGAATTCCCAAGTCATTCCCATCGCGGCAACTCTACCCCTTGCTTGGATTTGAGTATTCCACCAAGTCAAAGCTTTGTTAACCAACGAGCTCGCCGCATACTTAACCTTTTGACCCTCAGTACAACCACTTATATCCATCACCGACTCCATTTTCTCTACCCAACGGGTGAGTGCAATCGCACCGCCCTTTCCATCAAATTCTTTAGGCTTACAAGCCACAAATTCCTTGTAAGTGCACCCATTACTACCGCTCCCTCCGCTTCCAGCGCCCTCAGGGTGAGCACCCATTTGTGCGCTCACATGGTTCACAATCTCTGGCATTAAAGCTTCCAGTTGTTGATTGATGATCTGCTGAAAGACAGGGCTTTCTCCAACAACAGTATGCTTCTTTGCCTTCTTCGGTGTCTTGAAAGATCCACTCATTGGTGACCTATTAATGGGACGTCTTGGTCTCTTAGGCGCTATTACCTAAACACGCAAGACATTAAAACCATTAGACACCATTCACAACTTTACAATTCCATAGTCACACTAATACTCATCACCAAATATCTCCCCCATCAAATGGGACAATCAACTCAAACAGTCAAGAGCAAGTCAAATCCTACCACACGTAAGCATGTCATCATTGCTCAACATAGCATTGGCTATAAGTCCACATGTGTCGTGATACATTTATAATTATGTTGGCCACCCATAATTATAGATGTATCCTTTCACATGTGTACTTACTTCCAATACCACACCTAACAATAATAACACCTCACAACCACAAACACACATATTCAAGTATCATACAAAACACCCCATAAATCACATAGCACACACAAAATATCCAACTTGCTCAAGCCTTATTATTAAAAACGGGGAAAAACTTCCCAAAGTACAACGGAATCCATATTCCAACAAGAGAAATTCCAACATCTATAGTTAACAAAAGAAAGAAACATGCAAAACACAACACTAACAGAGATGACACACGTGGCTCGAGCTCTTCCCTTTTCTCAAATGATGTTGCTGGCAGTGGACTCCAAATCTGAATCCACTTCATCTTCCTTACTCAACCACCCATTCCTACTATTTGCAAACTGTGGTAAAGGATGACTAGCAAAACCATCCCTACGATTCCTATACTCTTCTTCTACACCATCCACCCATGCGTATGGGTCATGAGACTCTAGCACCACTCCTTCTTCTAAAAACTCCGGACACCTACCCGGGTACTTAACCACGTGACCATCCTTATCGGTCACTCTTGTCTCATACCTCTTCACTTTAGTTTTACCCACTTCTATTACGGTCAACTTTTCTTTAATCACACATGGGTACATTTTCGCAGGAACCCTAATCCTTCTGTTAGTACGCTTCATCGATCCCATTCTCTTGCATCCAGTGGGGATCACAAGAGTCCAACGAAACTTTCCACGAACAGGGGGTGCCATTCTAAAAATGACATACACAAAACTAAGTATCGCGAAACAACGGACGTCCAAAAACTCAAATAAACACCTCATATAAAAATAGGAAAATAGACATGTAAGATACTATACTTACACATAGGTCCTAAATGCAACTATATGAGGGACTCCTAAGTTATAGTCTAGGTTAAACCAAATAATTCTCTATAACCTTGGCTCTGAATACCAATCTGTCACACCTCGCCAAGGCGGAAACGTGAGTGTGTAACTTCATGGATATCATCACAACACATGGTGTCTAAATAGATAAATACTACAATGCACATAAATAGAGCAAGGTACAAACACGAAGTGTTGTAACAATACCCCAAGATAACATAACCAAATCAAAATCCAAAGGTATCTTCAATAGATATGAAAGTACCAAAAGAAAAACATAATCGTATCACAAACAAATCCAAATATTGTCAAATCCAAACATAAAATAAAGTCTTCATAATGCAACTAAGTCTCGCCTAATTGCTGCTCTCAACTTTGGCCTTAGAATGCTCACCTGAAAATGATGCTTAAAACGTCAACATAATGTTGGTGAGATTCATAGGTTTAAGACACACATACACTCTCAAGGCAACCAGTTCACTGTGATTATAAAATATAGCTGGACAAACAATTAAAGTTACCATATACGCTAACATGTAATCACACACAACTAAGGCAACAATGGGACGGAATGTGTCCCTCGATCCAACATTGGCATCAATTAGGTCGCATGCGCGAGCAACAGGATAAGCATCCTCCCAATTGAATCACGTATAAATCCACACAAACTTGGCATCAAATGGGTCCCCAAATGAATCACGTATAATCTCACAATCACATCATCACCGCATAATCATCACACATAGCATTCATATGATAACATCATAAGTCCAAGCTTTCAAACACACATAATCACAGTAACTCAAACATTTAAGACAAGCATCATTCCCATCCCAAGTTTAAAACAAAGTAAAAAGTATGGGACTATGAACTCACCTCAACTTCGCAGCTGCCAACAAATAACAATCACAAATCTATACAACACAAATAAGCTCACGTTACACATGGTCAAGCTAAAAGCTATAACCCATGCAATACTCATATGATGGATGTCTAAGGTTCATATGACCCACCATGGATCTCCTAGACTCCATACCAAACACCATCAACCATTAATGCTCACTAAATCCCTTGCACTTATAATTTCAGAAAACGCAGAATTTTGGGGTACATTCACCCACATAAAATAATAACCATTTAAGCTTAACAACTCACACCAAAAATTCACCATGGTCTCTCATAAGCATACAAGCTAATCCCAGAAGGCCATGGTCTAATAACACACACAAATACCCATAAGAAAATCAAACTTGTCAACTATCCAGATTCGGATCTGAACGCACACCAAAAAGTTTTGATTTTAGAAAAATACTTCTACAACTTTTTATCGTGAATCCTTTTCGTGGGAGTCTAAGATAACCTAAAACTCAACTTTCCTAGAAGGGCTAACCTTAATAACACTTTTTCACCCACAAATCACTATCAAACTTTTACCCAAATTCTGTCCCGGTTTAACAGCTTTGACACCTTATCTTGTAAAAATCAAAAGGCTAACTTCCTGACCTCGAAATCAGTCGTGCTCGGACTTTTTGGAAATCTCTTTCTCTGAACTATAATTTAGAGTCAAAATTCGTGATCTAACTCATCACCATCTATTAAATAACATCGTATCTTTACAGCCCTAATATTCTGTCCAAACCCTAACTTGAAAACTAACGCGTTTTACGCTCAATTCCCTTAACCAATCATTATACTAGTATCAATTAATGATACTAACATGTTTTACATCATAAATTTACAGAAGTTTATAAACCCTAACTCCATCATAATTTATATCACATGAATTATAACAATAACTAATTAATTACATGAAAACTAGTATTAAAAATATACCTTGATTTTGATTTTAGCTTCAAACACAAAACCCTAATTTTTTTCTTCTTCTTTGTGCCCTTGGTCGACCGTACAAGTGAAAAAGAGGGGTGGGGAGGTTTTGATTTTGTATTTATAATTATATTGGATAACCCTTAAGGCTTAGAGTTGTATTTGGTATCAAATTTTGTTTCCTTTTTTCCCCCTAAACACCCCAATCGGCCGCCCCTATTATTATATATATATTTTTTATTTTTTTTTATTAAATTTATTTTTTACACTCAAAACCTCATAATTTTCATATTTTATGTACTCCCATAACGAAACCTAACGCCCTTCGCGATAAACCTTAATTTTACGACAATCCGGAAATAATCATTTTCAAAACAAAGTTTCCAAAAATAGAATTTCACACACTCTATAAACATATCCCATGAAAACAACCTTCTCGTAACTCACTAACGCTCAAATATTTGAACGAAAGCTCGTTACACAAAACCGCAAAATACCAAAACTACATAACTCACTCCACACCACAAAGGTGTTCAAAATGAACTTATCAAAACTCAACCCACTCAAATCACCACAACAACCTTACACGCAAAGGGATTTAATGCCACATTCCTACTTATCATAACTATATCATACATATCTCACACATATATCACATAAAACACTTAATTCACACCAAACAAAGTTAAACGACTAGAGACTATTAGTCAAACTAACCTGTAAAAATCACGGTTGTCACACACTACCTCTAGCTTAGACAACCATCAGTTCATAAAGACTGAAAATCTCTGTTACGCTGACCTTTGAGTCTTCTGTGTCTAACTTTATATAAACATCAACAGAATATTTATCAGAAGAATTATGCATGAACGGTTATTAGTCAATGTGTCACATACCAAAAGCCTAAAGGTTCAATTATGACCAAAAAAAATATAGTACATGTTTAGCACGTGGGGTTCCAATTGGGAAACTTACATTAACGGGAACAGAGAGAGCCTATAGCAAATGTTCAAACAAAAAAAAGAATTGCTCTTTTAAAGCACATGGTGAATATGAAGTCTTCAATTTTAAATGCACCCACACGTTACAGTTTGTATAGAATAGAAAATGAAGAAATAAATGGAGTGCCAACCTTTTTTCATACTGGGATACCGGGCGGATGGATCTGGACTGTGGTCTCTTCCATACATAAGGCATTAAGAAACAAGACACCAAAAGATAAGTTACTTTATGCAGCTTACAAAATTTGAAAACTGCTATGTAGTTTATAAGACAAATTAGTTCACAGAAATAGGACACCAAAAGATAAGTTAATCTATTAAGCTTACAAAATAAAATTATGATTTATTTTATGTATTAACACAATTAAAATAATCCGTTTGACCTGTTGCGATGGACAGGGTCTAAAAGGGACAGTTTGGATTGATTTAACTAAACTGCGTACAATAATAGTCACATGGGTGCGAAACGGGAATATGTTAAATATAGTGATCATCTTGAACCGTACAATATTGTATGTCCATTTCTAATAAAAGTAAATATGTTCAATATAGTGATCATCTCCGTTAACTACAATAACTTAAGTGGCTGTAAACATTTGAAACCTAAGAAGAATTTCAGCCTATTCTACCCAATTTGAACCGTTGCTCATGTAGTATCAATTAATGTGACAAACTGACGATAGATACTCAATTGCAGCAACAAAGAAAGACACAAACTTGCATCTAAAAGTGACCTAAGAAGACAGCTAAAATAATGAAACTGCATACCCGAAATTCCTACACTGATAAAATTACCCATTATATGTTGTAGTGTAGAGTCTTCCTTGTCCTTGATAATCAAATCAGTTTCCCTTTAGAACTTATGCAGGTGAATTAAGCTGACGAGAAAGATCACCTCGGCACCTCTGTATTCATACAAATATAGTATAGATCAGTAAAGACCCAACTTGGTGTTCAATATAAAAGCCAAAATTGAGAGGAGTCGTAAATTAAAAAAGTGACTTCAGGAAATGTGCCAATTAGAGTTAGAAACTGGTACTCTGCCTTTTTGTGCAAATAGCCTGATAAAAATATATACAACTTATGGAACTAAAAGATGAAATTATTATTTTGTATTGGTATTACAAACTAATATAGTCGGTTGAATGAGGTGGAAATGATGAAGTATTACCTATTTTTGCGGAGTAGGACATGCCTTAGTGAGCCATCAACCATAATGTGTGACAGTAGCTAATGTGCCTTCAAGCTCATAATTTTAACGAAGATGCAACAAACAACCAAAATATGTTCTAGCATGCAAATACTAACTGATAGTTATACATGCCAATTACATGCGTGGTTTAACACTGCATAGACATGAGTAATTCAATTTGACAATGTTTCCAACATAACCCAAAACAACCATCAATCAAACTATTCAAAACCCCCATATTAAGAACTATAATAAATCAGGCAAAACCACCATTTATGAATCAAAACATGATATGCCTAAACATGCACATATAAATCTAAAGTTTAAAAGAAAAGTTTAAAAGACTACTTCAATGATTGTTTCTGTGATACAGGACTTGAAAACGTGCTTACTTCAAGTTCTAAATTGTTCTAATGCAACTGCATACCCGAAATTCATACACTGATAAAATTACCCATTATATGTTGTAGTGTATAGTCTTCCTTGTCCTTGATAATCAAATCAGTTGCCCTTTAGAACTTATGCATGTGATTTAAGCTGATGAGAAAGATCACCTCGGCACCTCTGTATTCATACAAATATAGTATAGATCATTAAAGACCCGACTTGGTGTTCAATATAAAAGGCAAAATTGAGAGGAGTAGGACATGCCTTAGTGAGCCATCAACCATAATTTGTGACAGTAGCTAATATGCCTTCAAGCCTCGGGTCAACTACTGGCTTTAACTTCCCTACACCTGTCCAATAGCATACCCATCTCATGCATTCAGGTTTGTTCCCAGGGGGTTTTTTGGCAAGTGGTCGTTGACCTACCATCAGCTCCGTAAGAAAGATGTCGTATCTCCATACATCTATCTTGGCAGTTAGGCGCCCCGTTTGGACATATTTAGGAGTTGCATATCCGTTTGTTCCTACCACCTAGATTGAATTTTACACATGTTACTTCAGTACGAATGGCTCACAGATGGACAAATAATGAAAAAGGTTTCTTGAAATGAACATACTATTGCTGTTAACAATGACATGCATTACTTACTAATAATTTTTATGTAGAAATGGTGATACACAACTTTACGACACAAAGTTGTCTTCATATATAGTTTTCAGTTTTTAATGCAGACATGTCGACATATAATTCATGGTTAAAAACTGGATGAGTCAAAAGCAAACTAAAAGGTTCAAAATATTGACCTTTACTCTTGATAATTGCTACCATAAAGCTTGCGTCGACCGGAACAGTTACTATTATATGACCAGTCATGCTACCTGTAATAGATAAATAAAATAAACTGTTTAAGTGGTATGTTCAAGAACATTAGCAATAGAAAACTAAGAATAAATATTATCTTACAAATTACATAAAAGTTCGATTTCAAATGCTTTGCTCGTGGAAATACATTGATGTTTTCATAGGAATCTGCCTGTTTTACAATCCACATGGATGTAATCCTTCGTCTCGAGAACCTGCACAGTGCTTGTATTATTAATTAAAGATAAAATAGTAAACTATTTTTCGAAAATTTTAAGTTTTGATAAGCATAACAGTGTTTCAAAAGACCATCCTTGCTACCTCCTTGATTGAATAACAATACCTTAGGGGCTGTTTGGTTTGTTGCTTGGAATCACAATGGGAATCGGATTTGGTATAGGGTGGAATGACAATGGATATGAAAAAGTGTTGTTGATATAAATAATGCCTAAAAACGTTATTAACATATATCGATATCTCTATGTTTTGATAATCACAAAACGTAAACTCATTGAACTACAAATTATGACGTAAACAAGTATTTAGTCATAAATATTCACTTTATCATCCAAATCACTTAAGGTATGAATAAACAAAGTGTCTAATGCATTTTATGATCAAAGGAATTTTTATCTTTACAAACCTTACATTTTTTATAAAGTAGGACAAACATTTTTAAAATTATACAAAATATGTTGTATATATAAAAATGTTTTATTCAAAATAAATATTTTGAATTCAAATTTCTACAAAAAAAAAACGGCTATATTCTTCAAGAAAAATCTTCCGCACAAAAAGACAAAAATTCTAAAGAAAAAAATATTTTTTTATTAGGCGGCCCCCTTAATTAATTAAGGGGACCGGCCAGAATTAAGGGGACTGCCCCTTCAATTAAGGGGACCGCCCACGCTCCCAAACAGTATTTTTCCCCCTATAAATACTGGTTCATTTCACAGATTTTTCTCACCTTTTGCACCCTAAAACTTTCTGTTCTAGATCTCCATTTCTATTCTCTAAAATCCTTTGATTATATATACATAAATCTTTGTTTCAAAGTGATCCAAGCCTCAACCTTTCAAGTGCAAGAGAAGAATACTTCAATCTACCAAGAGAAGAAGTATTACAACTTGTTGTGACCTCCACATCCAAGTTGTTAGAGCATCATCCATTATATCTATTTCTTTGTGTAACTAGTTGTGAATATTTGGTAGAAAATAGATTAGCAAGGCGTGTAGATAGAGAGGTTGTGTAGTAGATAGTTGGGAAGTAGATAGTTGTGAAGTAGATAGTTGTGAAGAAGATAGTTGTGAAGTAGATAGTTGTGAAGATAGATAGGTGTGAAGAAGTAGTGTTGTGATTAAGTAGTGACTAGGTGTGAAGAAGTCGTGTAGAATGTGTGAATAAGGTGTGACGAAGTTGTGGTGTGAATATTGGTGTGTAAGGTTTTCTCCGCTATAAGGGAGCTTGTTGACATAGTGAAGAAAACTCTCGAGTTAGGTGCTCAGGGAGTGGAGTAGGGCAAGGAAGGTGTCCTTGTAGCCAAACTACTATAAATCTCTTGTCTAGCGGTTCGATCTTTCCATCTCTTACTTATTTCTTTACTTACATTATAATTGCTATAGTATTTATATATATAGTTGTTCATATTGTGCAAGACTTGAATTCACATAAGTTCGTATTGAAAATTTTTAAAGTAAACAAAGTTTTCAAAAACAAAGTTTTTATAACAAACCTAAAAGGACACATACAATAGGTCATATAGTTGTTTTCATACTAAACTCTAATCAAAGTTTTTTCAAACAAACAATTGAATAAACTCTAATCAATATTTTGAAACCAAGTTTTATAAATTTAAAAAGACGTAAAACTATTCAACCCCCCCCCCCTTCTAGTTTTCCACAATTGGTATCAGGAGCCACGTCAAGCAAGATCTTTAAAATATATTGTATTTTAAAACTTGCAACGATCTATGGAATCTGAAAAATATTTAGAAGGGCAATCTATGCAAAGACCACCACTATTCGAAAGTGATGGATTTTTATATTGGAAAAATAGATTCGAAACTTATATGAAATCAAAGGATCTAGATCTTTGGCATGTTATTACCTTTGGTGATTTTCCCCCTATTCAATATAATTTTGAAACTAAAAAGGATGAAATTGTATCTTTTGAAAAAGAAAATGATGATTTGAAAAAGAAACTAGCAAAAAATAATGAGGCTATGAAAGAATTTTTATGTGTAAAACCGCAAAAGAAATTTGGGATTCTTTACTAATCACTCACCAAGGTAATAGTCAAGTTAAAGATAACAAAATAGATCTTCTTGTTCAACAATATGAACAATTTATGATTCCGGAGGAGGAATCAATAGATAATGTTTTTGCTAGGTTTAACACTATCATCACAAGTTTAAAAGCACTTGATGAGAATTTTTCTAGTAATAATTTTGTTAGGAAATTTCTTAGGGCTCTTCATCCAAAATGGCGAGCTAAAGTTACGGCGATTGAAGAATCAAAGAACTTGTCAACTCTTCAACTTGACGAGTTGATCGGCAACTTGAAAGTCTACGAAGCAATAATAAAGAAAGACTCCGAGATTGTCAAAGGAAAAAGAGAGCAAAGCAACTCAATTGCGTTGAAAGCTGGGAAGGAATCTAGTGACGAGGATAGCTCAACCTCCGAAAGTAATGACGAAGAATATGCCATGGCCGTAAGAGACTTCAAGAATTTCTTCAAAAGACGAGGAAGATTCGTTAGACAACCACATGATGAAAGAAAGGCATTTCAAAGAAACAAAGACGACGAAAGTAGCGAGAGCGAAAGAAAGTGCTTTAAATGCGGAGATCCAAATCATCTCATCGGAAAATGTCCAATGATGTCAAGGAATCAAAATCAAAAGGCGTTCATTGGANCGTAAGAGACTTCAAGAATTTCTTCAAAAGACGAGGAAGATTCGTTAGACAACCACATGATGAAAGAAAGGCATTTCAAAGAAACAAAGACGACGAAAGTAGCGAGAGCGAAAGAAAGTGCTTTAAATGCGGAGATCCAAATCATCTCATCGGAAAATGTCCAATGATGTCAAGGAATCAAAATCAAAAGGCGTTCATTGGAGGAGCATGGAGTGATAGCGATGAAGATGAGAAAGAAACCACAAAGGAAGAAAAGTGTCGTATTGCCAAGACATCAAGTGAGGTACATTCCGAAACCGAATACTTTAGTGACGAAAATTTATCATTAGACGAAAAAGACCTAGATAGTGAATATAATAGGCTATGCAAATTAGGTCAAAAGGTTATAGCTAAAAATAAGTCACTAAAACATATTAATAATCTATTAGAAAATGAAGTACTCGAATTAAAAATTAAACTACAACATTTGAAAAAAGGAAAAGAAGCTTTTATAGAATGTAAAACATGCTTAGAGGTTAAAAATGAAAACGAAAAACTTAAAGATGAAATTATCAAACTTGACAAGTTTAAAAATAGTAGTAACCCACTTAAGAAAATAATAAGTGTTCAAGAAACTTCAGGAGATAAAACCGGTCTAGGATTAACCTCAACTAATGTTTCAACTAGTGAAAATAAAAGTATAAAGTTTGAATGTGAATCTAGTAAACAAAAATCATTAGAATCAAAACCTAAGTATATACTTACAAAAGATAGAAAAATACCCATTGCGAATGATGAAAAAGTACAAACTTCTTATAAACCATCCTTAAAGACCGAAGTAGGATCCTCTAAACCTAAATTAAGATCTAAAACTCCACCACCAAGAAAACCAAATAATCCTCATACTCGATCTAAAACATCTCAACCTAGAAGAAACCAAAATAGATAAAACTACAATAACAATAGTCATCAAATGTGGAATTATCAACCAAGTTACAACCCTTGGGAATATTACCACCATACATGCAACCTAGCCAAATCTTAAATATGTTTGGACCAAACAACTTTGGACCAATGAGAAAATGGGGACCAAGTGGCTAAGTTGTCATTCTTCAAAGAAGTTGGAATCTCATCTACAAATGACTTCTATAAGTCAACATAGTCACTTGAAGTGCTTGAAGAAAATCCATTGAAGACTAAAAGGTACGCGTTTCTTTTAAGTTCATCGCTATAATTTGCATGCTTAGATTAATGATTAGTTAGATTAATGCTTAGCTATACATATATATTGTTTGTAACTCTTATACATATATACGTACATAATAGCTTATATACTTATAACCTAGAAACATCATTAGTTGACTTTCCTAGGAATAAAATGAAATTGTTCATTGTCGAACAAAATAGAAAATGGAAATCTTCTATATCCACTATTAGCAAACTCATGGTGATGAAGTGAAATGAGTTAAGTGGATTAATCGTTAATATAGAAGTAGGATTAGATCCCTCGTGTAAGAAAACTATGGATGAAACAAGCTCTCGTAGACTATGGCATTAAGTTAGATAAGTGTGCAACAACAAAGGAGCTCTAGATGTTAGGATATACCCCATTCAACACTCTCACATCAAACATGTAGAATTACGTCATCACTCACTTATGATCATAGGTTATGTAGAAAAGGATAGCATGTGACAATAGGCTTAACCAATCCTCTTGAGCATGAGATCTTTAATAAACATCTTTTAAAATATATGATTAATGATATTTGTTGTCAAAAATCTAATATCTCTAAAAATATGCAAAAACCTCACATTTTGGAAAATAGTTTTTCAAATGACTATCCCACCTTTCAATAACATGTTTTCACTATCAATATCCATAATTTTGTTTTGATCAAAACCAAAGATTGGGAAAATTGTCTTTACCTTTCATTAACACACTTTGAAGTAAAAACCAATCTATTTTATTCAAATCTACGCTCAAACCTATTTCCAAACATATGAAAACTAATTTTCTTGCATTGTTGATTAATGCTAAAAACGTTTCTTTAATCATGCATGGTGATCTCATACTTTGTTGGAATATGGTTAATTATTAAACGTGTAAATGACTAGAATCGAACACGAGACCTCGGGATTGCACACATTGCAAATGAGTATTAAGAAAAAATTATAAATATATTTTTATATTTATTATTAGACACAAGAACATAACGACCGTTAGTGTTTTCCGTTAAATGACTAATGACCGTTAGACGAAGATAAGGAAAGTATGTGTTTAAGATTTATGGTAACCCAAGAAGGATCTAGAATCCTCTTGGGACAAAGGGGCGGCCAAAACTTTCCAAAGGGAAGGGTTTCCCTTGCTTGGTGACCAAGTAATCTTAAACACTATATAAACAAACCTAGGGTCATTGGTTTTGAGGACTCTTGAACACACAGTTATCCCTAAAATTGTTTTCTCCTTCTCTTCTCTCTTTGGCCGGTCGTACACCCTTCCCCAAGGGTTGTGGGATCGATTTTTGTCAATCAAAATTATTCTTGTGTAGTTTCTTGCAAAACCTTAATACGGTTTAATTTGTGTGTACAAGAACGAGGTAACAACACACTATTGTTGTTATCAAGAGATCGAATAACAAAACGGTAAGGGGTTATTCATAGATCTACATAAACCCTAATTAGGGTTCTTCCATTGATCAAGAATCGCATACGGTACGTTTTCTATTTATGTTTTAGTTAACTATTATTTGTTATACGTGATCCTACGCTTCCGCATCTTTGTGCTACTCGATATTAGTATTTATATATGATAGTCATGTTTATAAAATTCTAACAGTGGCATCACGAGCCATGTATAACATGTAATTGCTTACTAAAACCAATATAAAAACGTATCTTTAATTGTTTTAGACATGTTATTGTTTCTAGGTTTTTTCTTTAAATTTTTTTTAAGAAAAATTAAACCCTAACCCTAATTTAGTGAGGGGGGTCGATTTATCCATAAACCCTAATTAGGGTTTGTGGTTTTAATTAATTAAATTATTTAATTGATTAGAAACCCTAGGTTTGTAACATGTTTATGTGTACAACGTGGTAATTGGTATGCATGAATCCATGACGAAACATGCATGTTAGTCATGGATTATATATTATTGTTTTATATGCAAGTATGTGTTCCACATCGTAATAATTAGATAGATCTAGAATTGGGGAAGACTCCAATTATAATTAAAATCAATTTACTTATGTGGTGTACTAATTAACCCTAGCTTACGCAATCGATTATTCGATGTATGTAGCTCACTTGTGTAAAGTGAAAGCTTTGGTTAATTATACGCATTATAAACCTAGAATTGTTTTAATTAGGGTTTTATCTAATTAAGCTTGCATGCGGCTATGTGTTTTCACCGCTTTATTTATTTATTAGTTGATTCTGTGTTTTCTTTTAAATTACTTGTTAATTGCTATGTGTTTATTAAATTTTAAGCAATAACAAGGGTAGTTTTCAAAAGAAAAAATAAATTGGACTAATAATTGTGAAACCAAGTTTTGAGCTTTCATAAACTTTTATTTGATTGGTGCGACTGTACCTTGATGCCTTTCAAGACTCAATGACATACTGTAAAGTGATGTATAAGTTTGGTTTCGCATTAAATTGTGACCTTAGAAAGACTCCATTCTGTCTCTACGCTCGCCTGTGTGTCATCTTGAAACATTATTGTACGAAGCACCTTAAGGCAATGTTGTAAGTTTCTCAACGCCTCAATTAAAACTTTGATGATCGTGCTTGCGTTAATGAATTGGATTTATAAAAATTGTTTTGTAAAATTTTATGTCATAAAGATGAGTGCATGCATCTTTATACATGTTTTTTGATTATCACATCAAAAATTAAATACCCTAAAATTTAAGTCACATGCCATCTAACTATAAGGAACACTTGAAGTTAATTTTGGGTATGCGTGGGACCTGGACCAAGATTAATGACAAGGTAAATTTCCGAGTGTGCGTGAGACCACACATGGAGAATTTGCAGTTTCTAAGTTAGACGACTTAAGTAAGTTGATGCGTGAGACCTAGAGCTTACGGCATGAGATGGGATGAAACATGCTTACATTGAAAATTGATGAATCAATTTGATGTAAATCCCATAATTTTCTAGGAATTGGAAAACTAGTTTGCCAATTATTGTTCGACAGATTACCATCTTTTATAAAGATTCACTATATGGCAGATCAACTGACGTAGTGAAATTATGAAAAGTTGGATCCTAGGTTTTTAAGAAAATTATTTGGTTATATTAATATTTCCATGGGTATTATATTTTCTTGAAAACATGTATTATCGGAAATACTAAAATTGAATTTTGAAAATTCTTTTAAATGTATTAATGCAACATTGAACCGTAAACATAAGTTATTCTTTTCACAAGTAAATTGATCTACACCCGTATGGGTTTTTGGTTAGGATCAACTTTATGAAAAGAATAAACATAGTCTTCTTCCCATATAGAGAAGTGTGAGACTTAATCCTAATCTTTTTCATTAATGAGAAAGGTATAATAGGATAATTAGAATTGTCTATGTTCTAAATACATAACTCATAGCAATCTTTAATAGTAAGATGATTTGCAATATATGAGTTATTAAAATAGAAACTCGATTAATTACCGCAAAATGGTAAAAGACAAACTAGCATATTTTATCTAGTTGTTTTGCTTTGACCATTTAAAGATACTACATACAATTGTTGGAATAGTAGATCTATTCAGGAAGAAATTGCATGCCCAGTTTTTTCAAGTTAATAGTTTGGAATGTGATGAATCACATTTACATAATAGAATACATTTTTTTAGAACTTATATAATTGTTGGAATGGGTTTTTCTCAAAAGATGTAGGAAAGTAAATAGTACACTAATTCCTTTTACTGATTAATGAAACATTTACAATGTTGTCAAATTCAGTGGGAGTGTTGTGTGCCTATTACTGAATAAGGGATTATTGTAATGTTCTCTAATTCAGTGGGAGTTATAAGACTTTTGTCTTGATTGTATATCTCAGATTATCTTTTGTATATCTCAAGATAATTACTTTCCAAAATATAGACATTAATATTTTCAAGGATCGTCATGTACGTTTCCTTGATTTATTGAGTGACTCTATATCTACTAGTTATGTTAATATAATGACACAAATCATATTGTTCACAATAACAAACGCATGCGTGGTGTTTATGTGATACATGATGTTGTTCCATGCACAAGTGGGAGAAATCTTTATTGTGTGCAAGGTACAACACATAAGAATATGATTTAAAGGATTCTCTTAACTGCATAGTAAGAGATTTACATTATAATACACATCTAGTCTAAGAAACACTTGGTGTTGAAATTTAGTAAACGTGAGACGCAGGCTAAAATTCAACAACAAGGTGAATTTCCATGTATGCGTGAGACCTACATGGATAATTTACTGTTTCTAAATTAGACATCTATTAGAACATGTGTCAATATGATAACAAGACAACTTCAAATATTTATGTATTATTGGAATGACATAAATGCATGAAGTAATATAATACTACTTCAATAATTATGTATTCTTAGAATGACATAAATAAATGAAGTAGTGAGTTAACTTGAAAATATTATTGAAACCAAATGATGGTGTTCATAATTACTTTAATTATACATGTTTATATTGTATTCTATAATTATAAACATGAAGTCTTTTAAGTATTACAAGACTTATAATAAAGTAAGACGTTAACTTGTTATGGTCTTTTAATTAAGACATATACAAGAAGTCATTGAGTTGATCAATGATTAATAACGTGTAATGGGATTATAACAGTTTATGTCTTCTTATAGAAACATGAACAAGAAGTAACTTGATTAATAAGTACTTAGGTTATAAAGCATGCAAAGTGGCTTGGAAATTCTATTTTATCATTAAGCTGATTTAGTTGGTAAATAGACAAGCTAAAAGATATAAGTTTATCTTTCATATTGATAGATTGTCTGACAATGTGAGTCCTAATAAAATACCACAAGTTTATGGTATGTTCGGTTAGGAGAATCAAACTTTATGTTATTGTTTGATTAAAGATAACTATAACTTCTTTCTTCCAAAAGTTATCAAGGTTAGAAAATTGAGTATGAATTTAATATACTCAATTAGACTCCTAGAAGATTTATAAGACATCATGGAATGTGATGAATCACATTAAGTCTTAAAAGTTGAAGTTCTGAATTTGCTAAGCTACTTATGTGTAGGTTATTAACAAAAGAATGTCAGGAACTGTCAATGTGTACTTGTAATATCAAAAAAAGAGAAAATTGGATTGTTGCTCTTATTGCTAAGTATTTATAGATAGTCTATAGATTACTAAAGGCAAGTGGGAGTTTATTACAAAATACATAATCTTCTAAAAATCACTAGTAAAGATCATGATGAGGCTTAACATGTAAATAATAAACCTCGTGATGATGGAATTATCATTCATAGATCCACTTAGATATCTCAGGTATTTGATAAAGTATTACCAAATAATGGATTGGGTAAACTACTCATACTATGAATGTTATAGATGCTTTTCATAAAGATATTCAAATTTTACAAATTTGGTTTATCTTAATTCTTAATAGTTAGAGAATAATGATGAG
>LBNU01007077.1:44299-110943 GCA_014162995.1 Artemisia annua
ACACTCAATACTAGTCATGGTAGGATTTTATCCTTGTTAATGGCCATGTGAACTAGTTGTGCTCAACTAAGAGCATAGTTGCATTATACATTAAAGAATTAGAATACTTTAAACTTTAAAGTGTTTGAAAGTTTGATTGTCATAAATTGGTGGTTGAGGATATCACACCATTTATGAAATATTATGTGGATATGTCAAATAGTTGGATTTACACATACAAGAATTTCGCTAATTAAATTCTTGAAATAAGTATTCTCAAAATTCTTATAGATCAAAGTTAGTTGATTTATTCCTAGTCAACAAGTATGATTGACATGCCTTGAGGCATAATTCATTAACTAGAATTATCATGCATTGATCTATTTAGTGTTTGAATAAAGGATGTAATGTACGATTATTAATTTCCAATTAAATAAAGTATGGTTATGTTTATTTACATTGCTTTAATAATATATATCCTGTTTTTGCATGTTTATATCCTTGAATAATTTTATTATTCTAAAATTGTCCATTGTTGGTTAATAATATGGGAATATTATTAAGGGAAGACAATTAAGATATTCAATGAATTGGATATGGACTTATCCCAAACTACATGATATTACTTATTTAAGTAAATCATAATTAGTTATCCTCAGACTTGAGATACCAGATAAGTGTCATGAATGTCGTGCATTTTTGTGGAGCAATCTACCGCTATCCGTAACTGGTAGTTATAAGGGTTGTTTTCAAAAGTGTTGCAAAGTTCATGGGTTAGTCTTGTAGTCAATATGGAATTTGTTCCTTCAAATTTGTTTTGAAGTTTAATACTATGGGCCACTCGTAGGATTGACAAAATGATTGCGTGGCCACGCCCAAAGTCTATCTGGAATACGTTCAGATGTTTTGGTAATTTTGTTCAATCATTCATATACGAGAAACTGAAATTTAATAAAGATTTATTTCTTTATTGATCAGAGTATTAGAAACAAAAGGATAATAATAACGATGAATCGTTAAGGGTTTTTTCCAGGAAACGCAGCTCGGTTTGAACTAGGGGCATTGGAGTGTTGCAAGACGCCAACCAATGTCATTTTACCGTTAATAGATAACCAAGTGGGAGCTGTTGGAATATGGTTAATTATTAAACGTGTAAATGACTAGAATCGAACACGAGACCTCGGGATTGCACACATTGCAAATGAGTATTAAGGAAAAATAATAAATATATTTTTATATTTATTATTAGACACAAGAACATAACGACCGTTAGTGTTTTCCGTTAAATGACTAATGACCGTTAGACGAAGATAAGGAAAGTATGTGTTTAAGATTTATGGTAACCCAAGAAAGATCTAGAATCCCTCTTGGGACAAGGGGCGGCCGAAACTTCCTAAAGGGAAGGGTTTCCCTTGCTTGGTGACCAAGTTATCTTAAACACTGTATAAACAAACCTAGGGTCATTGGTTTTTGATAACTCTTGAACACACAATTAACCCTAATTGTTTTTCTTTCTTCCTTCTCTCTTTGGCCGATCGTACACCCTTCTCATGGGTTGTGGGATCGATTTTTGTCAATCAAAAATATTCTTGTGTAGTTTCTTGCAAAACCTTAATACGGTTTAATTTGTGTGTACAAGAACGAGGTAACAACACACTATTGTTGTTATCAAGAGATTGAATAACAAAACGGTAAGGGGTTATTCATAGATCTACATAAACCCTAATTAGGGTTCTTCCATTGATCAAGAATCGCATACGGTACGTTTTCTATTTATGTTTTAGTTAACTATTATTTGTTATACGTGATCCTACGCTTCCGCATCTTTGTGCTACTCGATATTAGTATTTATATATGATAGTCATGTTTATAAAATTCTAACATACTTGTCATCTATATTTATGTAAATGACATTTATAAGTGAACTAAATAAAATCAAGAGGACCATGGTTTGTCTATTTAGATTTTGTTTGTAACAAGTCTAGAAGTCCATGCTATCTTAAGTTCCCATTTATTGCACATAGACACACATTATGATCCATCAAATAGTTTATTAATCCTACCACCTACATATAATTAAGAATATACTTGGTGTAGTTTATTGGTTCCTAGTCCATATATATATTGCTTGCTTGATGAGTATGTTTGCATGCTAGATGAAATTACTTGATTGCTTAATCTCTTTAATTGACATGTTTTGCATAAATATCTATTACATGCATAATTGCCGCAAAGAGTTGGACTTGCTTGAAACTAAACCTAAAAACACAACCCTCACTACCATTTTCTGCCAAAAACCCATTTCTGGTAATCTGAGAACCACCAGATGGGCGGCCCCCTTAATTCATGAGGCGGCCCCTTAATATTTAAGGGGACCGGCCCCTAATTAAGGGGACCTGCCATCTGATGGTCGAAGGTGTTGTTTCCTTTTCTACTTTTTGGCCCATTTCATCCTACACTTCACAAAATTCACAAACACATTTTATTCCAATCTATCCAACAAATTTTATCCATCCTTAATCCCACCAATCCTACACTATAAACACACCCATTCCTCATAATCTCCACTTATCTCATCATGTCCTTTCCCATCAAACCAAAACCAAAAACCTCAAGGTTAGCTTAGATGACCGAGAAACCCGTTTGGAGAAGAAAGCCTAACATCCATAAAAAGCCCATCAAACCAAATGATGTTGTTAAACATCCAACATCAAATTCCTCCTATGTATCCAACTATACACTCAACCCTCAAGCTCACTCAAATGAACCCTTCATCAATCGTCATAATGGTCAATGCTCCCAACTACGTACCTACATTTCATCCATTTCCTCCAAACAATCCTTTTGTTGAAAAATCTCAACCTCCAAACAACAATCAACATTACATTCCTAACACCTCACTCTCTTTCCCACCAACATTACATGTCAACAACAACAAAATTCCTCCATCATCATCCTCCTTGGAAACCTTGAAGTCTTGTGAAGAACTTGACCAACTCCATGATCTTCGTGATCTTAATACTATGCACCTTGCACAACGCAATTTGCATCACCCACCTTCCTCTTCATACTCGAATTACTTACCTCACATCTTGTTTCACCTACCAATGCAACATCCATAAATATTCCATTGAACCTTTATACAAACCTTACCACATTGGCCAAACATCCACCTTAATCCCAAACCACACAAACTAACTTCAATGAAACCTACCACAATCTCTATCAATTTGGTCAATCATCCAACTACACTTCCAACAACTTTACTTCCAACTACACACCCAAAGTCCATCCATTTGAACCAGAACACCCTCCACTCATGAAACACCCTCTTCTACCATACCCTCATCATCATTGATGAGGTGAAAAGTGTACCCGTTTTAGGGGGTCATTTAAGCCCTAATTCGAGTTAATATGATCAAATATTGCCCTAAATCATTCCTTTTGTCATTTTAGGTACTTTTGAGAAGAATTCTGGAAAACACATCATTTTAGGCGTTTTTGGAGCATAAAGTGAAGAAAACGACAAAGTCTCAAAAGCATGCTGGAAATCCTTCCTGACGGCGTCAGAGTCACAAGGTGACGCCGTCAGCCAACCAAGACAAAGGAGTGGATTCTAACTATACGTGACGCCCTAAGAAGAAAATGTGATGTTTACACCTGACGGTATCAGGTGTTAATATTCCTAGGCCGTCAGGTGTTAAGCTAAAGAGTGACGGCCCAGAGCGAATTTACAAGTGACTGCGTCAGAGATGAATCTAGGCCATCCGAGAACCCTAATGGCGGCGAGCTGACGGCGTCAGCACCTAAAGCATGAAGCCGTCAGAGTGTATTCTCTATAAATACTTTTCTATTTTTCATTCATTAAGTGTGCAACTTTTGGGAACAAAACCCTAGACGATTTTGACAGCTTTTTCAAGGGTTTTTCACCCTTGATTCTTCCATGTTCAATTAAAGATAAGTCTTCATTCAAATTAATCAATATGTCTATGTGTTGGTTAATTATATCTTATGCTTGTCTTTCAATTAACATGCTAGGCTAGATTTATTTTGTGTTTGCTTAGATCTAATGAAACCTAACTATTGATTATTGGTTGTTGGTGTGTTATTACTTGTATTGGATGATTGTTTATCGATGTTAGGCTTAAGAAAACTGGCTAACCTCCTATACGGTAACTTGCTTGAACGTCTTAAGAAACATGAACCAATGCGTACTAGGTTTTTATGGTTGTATTTAATGCATGAGCGAATTCTAATGATCCCATGTTAGGAGCTTCTAGCAGGCTCGACATAGGAGTGAAGTAGGAGCTTATAGAGTTGGGGAAGTACGTACGCCACCCCACGAATGGTATTAAGGAATACACCCGTCATCCACGCAATTAATACACACTAATTAACCGGTAAAAGATAGTTAGGGAGTAAGGAAATCTAAGTAAACACATTTGTCTCCATATAAGTTTCACAACCACTTAGTTTTAGTTATTTTATTTTAATTGCAATAGTAGTTTTTGGGTTAGTTGACTAGCAACTAATTCCGCCCACTCCTTCAAACCCGAGATTTTACTTGCTTTCTAAAAAATAAAAAAATACAAAAATAATCTTCCTTCACCCTTAGACCTATTAGAGTAGTTTTTCATACCTAACGAACACTATTCCCTGTGGAGAACGATCACTCCCCCGTACTTACCACTACACTATACTACATTGGTCAGGTACACTGCCTGGTGGGGTTGTAAGCCTCTTGAGATCCCTTGAGAGGTAAAACCTGTTGCGTGGTCGTAATCCCGCGTTATCAAGTTTTTGGCGCCGCTGCCGGGGAATAGTTATTGTTTAGGTTGAATTTTTATTTTATTAGGTCTACTCACTAGATTCCTTTCTAGTGAGATTTTTGTTTTATTTTTCTAGGATTTCTTTAGTCTATCCTTTTCTTTGTGATTTTTGTTCGTAGTAACTTGTCCATTAATTATTCCGTTTGCCATTATGGAAAGAGCGAATCCACCCCTCACGCCCGACGAAGTAGCATCATTGCGATACCAAATCGAAAGTGAAATTAGGGAGCTTAGAGAGCTCAATAGTTTGATTGATGCTTAATTAGATCATGCACTTAATGACCTAGCAGGCGCCATATACGCATGCAAGGATTTAGAATATGATGATCTTAAGAATTCCGGAAGTTTAGAGGAAAGGGAAGACGAGAGAGTAGGTGATGAATATTTTAATCTTTACCCCACTAAGGAAGAGATCGCCTATTACCATAACATAATCGATAACCCTCGCTCTCCCTTCGTTAAGATTGATCCAAAGATAAAAAGAGGTAACCCTAGGAGCGTTAAGATACCATGCATGATAGGATATANAAGACGAGAGAGTAGGTGATGAATATTTTAATCTTTACCCCACTAAGGAAGAGATCGCCTATTACCATAACATAATCGATAACCCTCGCTCTCCCTTCGTTAAGATTGATCCAAAGATAAAAAGAGGTAACCCTAGGAGCGTTAAGATACCATGCATGATAGGATATAGATACGTTGATCACGCTTACATTAACTTTGAATCCCCAATCAACGTTATGTCTTCAAGTGTCTATAATGATATAGTGAATGAGAGGCTCAAACCTAGGAAAGACCCCAACTACCCCGGTGGAATTTGTAATTTTGTCGGGAGGGTTAGAAATTTGCATGTCTTAGTTGAGAACTTTACATATGTCACTGACTTCAGGATTGTTGAAGACTTAGCGAGTGTTATAGATTGCAGCTTATCCCATGTCGTATTAGGTAAGCCGTTCATAGAAGAATCCATGTTGAGTTACGATGAATTGGAGGGGACAATTCAATTTTCTAATGAAACCGATAGGATCACATATAGAATGCCTAATAGGATGAAGGAGTTTCGTTTTGTGCCCCAACTAGATAAGGATAACATTGGTGCAATCGAGGATATAAATGAAGAAGATAAGAGAAGGGGCATGGACTCAGTGTGGGAAAAACGGAGCCTCTATTATAAGGATTGCTTGACCCTTGAGCCTAAATATAAGGTTGATAGAGAGATTGCCAAAAAGGTTATAGAGGCAATCGAGAAAAAGGTAAAGAGCCTTTACAAAGGATATCTGCAATCAGATCCGGAATTTGAGACATATGTTAGCGATAACCTAGAGACCGTGACCCACGATGGAGTCACGTAATGTACGGTGACTTTGAGTCTAGCTACAAGACTCGTTAATAAAGAAAAGCGCTTCTTGGGAGGCAACCCAAGCTTTATTTACTTTGTGTTTATTTAGTTGTTTGTTTGATTTTATTTGCTTCCGTATGTATGTTATTTTTCTTGTTATTGATTCATTCTTCAAAAACTAACTTGTGAAAATGCTTTATTTTGTTTTTAACTTCGTCTTAACTACATATAAAGGTATTTTGCAAAAGATAAGTGTAAGGGAAATCTAAATCGGTTAATAAGAACGAATGAACATGAATCGTAACAATATAAATTAGCATACATATTAGTACTTGTTTGAGTCAAATGCTTGTATCGAGTCATAATGATATTTTTGCAGGAATTCCAGGAAGTAAGGTATAGTTTTTCCAGAAATTTTCCGGAAACTTAACATGAGAATTCTGTCAGATCATTTCTGACGGCGTCAGGCAGTAATTTTCTGAAATTTTTGAAAGTTTTGTTCTTCTTCCGGAACCATAAAAAGTTTTGTTAATTCTCTAACTTATAATCTCCAGGAATTCTGCAAAAACATTCATTCCACAAGCATTATATCCTATTATAGATTATACCGCCGATTTTACGCGAGGTTCGCCTTTATTGTTTTTTCAGGTTATTTTGGACAAGGAGATGATTTATATTTTGGAAGGGAAGCTTTGAGCGTTCATCTTTCTTGGAAGAAGATCTAACCATGTTACCACACTATCCACACCAAACGAATCAGGGGAGTATTTTGTTTCATTCTTTCATTTTCATTACTTTTACATCTTTTATTTGAACATTGGGGACAATGTTCGGTTTAAGTGTAAGGGGGGTAAATGAAGACACCTTAGAGAATGCATTTGCGCTTGAGTTTTGTTTGTTTGATAGTAAATTTGTAATAAAACCGAGAGAAATATTTGTTAGGGCAATTTTAGCGCCAATTTAAAATTTTTACAACATTTAGAAGTGAAGCTTTAGTCCTAATAAACGTCTCATGGATAGGAAATTATATGACTAGCACAAAAAAAAACCGTACCACTAAAAAATTTTCCACCCCAAATATGTGAGGTTCGCCCCTAGAATTGGTAGGAAAAGCATGTATGCTATGATGTGTGTACTGGTAGCACTTAGATTCTAGAACTTGCATTAGGACCATCTCAAATCCACAAGTGAGACTACATTCGTGTAGTTAGATCTACTACATGATAAGAGGCATTAGGATTAACCCTTTGTTTTACACCCGTGTTTTTGTTATAATTACGTTGGCTACATTGGTCAAGTAATTATCCCACACCCTTTGCGTTGTACCCATTTTTGGTACACGATACCCCTAGTACACCCCTCCGAGCCTATCTTTTCGTTTCGACCTTTGAGCATCTTACTCAAAGTGAGAATTTGTTACACCCCACTTAAATGTACACCCAAATCGCCTTAGCCTACCTTGTATGCACTCATCTTTAGTGCATTATTGTGACAACATTTGTGTTAAACCCTTTGTTAATTATCTAATTGATTACATGGTTGCTAAGTCGAGTCATATCCTTGTACATATTGTTTTGGGACGATTGGGACTCATGGGTAAAGTACTAGTGTAATGGAGTAATGGGGAAGAACAACATTATTACCCCCATATGTGCTAAATATTTTAAAAAGTACTCCAAGTTTTTCGATTATCTTAATTCGAGTCATTAGATTAGTTATTTGTAAAGTATGTAAAAGTTCAAGTGTAAGGGGAGAACCGAGGCCCCTATGATGTATTATTTTGGATGGTAGGGCAAGAGTGTAAAAAAAAAAATCGAAAAAATCAAGAAAAATAAAAAAAAATGAGAAAAAGAGAAGTAGAAAAAACAAACGGACTACCATCCCGTTTCCTTTTATGTTTGTTTATGTTTTTGTTATTTCATTTTTAGCTTAAGTTGAGTCGAGTCTTGGCTTAACAACATTGTATAGTACATGTATTTGATCATGATAATTAACTTGCCACCAGTAAAATACCCTTTATTCCAACCAAGCCGTGTTTATCATATCCCTACACCTTACATTACAACCCTTTGGAAAGCCCTCTTTGATAGTTTATCTTAGGTCCTTACGCCTAGTGGAGGAGTAATTGATCCTCTCCTAAGCCTATGGTAATCTATTTGCTATGACAGGTAGTGAGTGACTTTATTCCATTTTCAATGTAGTTATATAGGTTTATAACACCCAAGAGATGAGAGTATCCAAACACTATTTGTGAGGTGCTAGTGTATGATTTCCGTGCTTATTATGATTAGGGTCGAATAACTATTTGTTGTAATTACTTTTATATTAGTGTTAAATGACCCCTAACTCATATTTTGATTGGAATAAAAGCCTATTTGCTTGAGGACAAGCAAATCTCAAGTGTAAGGGTATTTGATGAAGTGAAAAGTGTACCCGTTTTAGGGGGTCATTTAAGCCCTAATTCGAGTTAATATGATCAAATATTGCCCTAAATCGTTCCTTTTGTCATTTTAGGTACTTTTGAGAAGAATTCTGGAAAACACATCATTTTAGGCGTTTTTGGAGCATAAAGTGAAGAAAACGACAAAGTCTCAAAAGCATGCTGGAAATCCTTCCTGACGACGTCAGAGTCACAAGGTGACGCCGTCAGCCAACCAAGACAAAGGAGTGGATTCTAACTATACGTGACGCCCTAAGAAGAAAATGTGATGTTTACACCTGACGGCGTCAGGTGTTAATATTCCTAGGCCGTCAGGTGTTAAGCTAAAGAGTGACGGCCCAGAGCGAATTTACAAGTGACGGCGTCAGAGATGAATCTAGGCCATCCGAGAACCCTAATGGCGGCGAGCTGACGGCGTCAGCACCTAAAGTCTAATGCCGTCAGAGTGTATTCTCTATAAATACTTTTCTATTTTTCATTCATTAAGTGTGCAACTTTTGGGAACAAAACCCTAGACGATTTTGACAGCTTTTTCAAGGGTTTTTCACCCTTGATTCTTCCATGTTCAATTAAAGATAAGTCTTCATTCAAATTAATCAATATGTCTATGTGTTGGTTAATTATATCTTATGCTTGTCTTTCAATTAACATGCTAGGCTAGGTTTGTTTTGTGTTTGCTTAGATCTAATGAAACCTAACTATTGCTTATTGGTTGTTGGTGTGTTATTAATTGTATTGGATGAATGTTTATCGATGTTAGGCTTAAGAAAACTGGCTAACCTCCTATACGGTAACTTGCTTGAACGTCTTAAGAAACATGAACCAATGCGTACTAGGTTTTTATGGTTGTATTTAATGCATGAGCGAATTCTAATGATCCCATGTTAGGAGCTTCTAGCAGGCTCGACATAGGAGTGAAGTAGGAGCTTATAGAGTTGGGGAAGTACGTACGCCACCCCACGAATGGTATTAAGGAATACACCCGTCATCCACGCAATTAATACACACTAATTAACCGGTAAAAGATAGTTACGGAGTAAGGAAATCTAAGTAAACACATTTGTCTCCATATAAGTTTCACAACCACTTAGTTTTAGTTATTTTATTTTAATTGCAATAGTAGTTTTTGGGTTAGTTGACTAGCAACTAATTCCGCCCACTCCTTCAAAAACCGAGATTTTACTTGCTTTCTAAAAAATATAAAAATACAAAAATAATCTTCCTTCACCCTTAGACCTATTAGAGTAGTTTTTCATACCTAACGAACACTATTCCCTGTGGAGAACGATCAATCCCCCGTACTTACCACTACACTATACTACATCAGTCAGGTACACTGCCTGGTGGGGTTGTAAGCCTCTTGAGATCCCTTGAGAGGTAAAACCTGTTGCGTGGTCGCAATCCCGCGTTATCAATCATCCATCAATTATTACCCATAATCAAAAATGTCTCCACCACCAAAAGAATTATCACAACTTCCTACCAACTCACATGCTACTCCTATGTTGCATATCCAAACATCCATCCCAAATAACAACCACACTCCACCATCATCACCTTCCTCCGAACATTTGAAGTTCATTGAAGAACTCAAGGAAGCCCATGAGCTTAATGCTCTTCTTGGCCTATAGATTGCACAAAGCAACTTGGATCAACCTCCTTCATCACCCCACAACTCAAATCGAGTTGAAAACCATATCCACAATTGTCGTTGTTGCATCTTTCTCCAAAAGCAAACCATTGCATGGAATGAACACTTCATTTGGATTGAGTATCTTCCCACTAGATCTCATCCAACACCCTCACTTGAACAACATTCAAAACCTCAATCAACATCTTCCGCTCCTAACTTACCATCTCCAAACTCTCCACCACCTAACTCTCCAACATCCATGCACCCAAATATATACCTCCATTAATCCAACAATATTACCCTAACTCAACTACTATCATTCCAAACACTCCATCATCAACCATCTAGGTATACTATATGCTTATGATTTTCACTTTCATATAAGAATCAACCAACCTTTTGTTGCAAGCAAGTCCGGTGGCTCTCTTTGGCAAATTAAGATCCTTTACTCATTACTTTGAATTAATGAATATATTGCTATGTGACCTTAGTATTTGTTTGCTATGCTTGTTGTTTTCCATATTTTGCTATATGTGCTTGTGCTTCTAATATTTTTCTTGCGAGAATTCCATATCACGATTCCTTGGTGCCCTCAAACGAGGGGGAGCACACATCAAAGGGGAGCTTTCATCCCGTCTACCTTCATTTATGAAGTTAGTCGGCATAACCTTTTTGATTCTACAAAAAGAGGGAGAAGTGAATATAAACTCACTAAGTACTTGTCTAAAAATTAATTTTTAGACTTAATGAGTTTAGGTTTTGTAATCATCAAAAAGGGGGAGATTGTGCTTATTAACATATATCAATATCTCTATGTTTTGATAATCACAAAACGTAAACTCATTGAACTACAAATTATGACGTAAACAAGTATTTAGTCGTAAATATTCACTTTAGCATCCAAATCACTTAAGGTATGAATAAACAAAGTGTCTAATGCATTTTATGATCAAAGGAATTTTTATCTTTACAAACCTTACATTTTTTATAAAGTGGGACAAACATTTTTAAACTTATACAAAATATTTTGTATATATAAGAAATGTTTTATTCAAAATAAATATTTTGAATTCAAATTTCTACAAAAAAAAGGCTATATTCTTCAAGAAAAACCTTCACCACAAAAAGACAAAAATTCTGAAGAAAAAAATATTTTTTTATTAGGCGGCCCCCTTAATTAATTAAAGGGACCGGCCAGAATTAACGGGACCGCCCCTTCAATTAAGGGGACCGCCCACGCTCCCAAACAGTATTTTTTCCCCTATAAATACTGGTTCATTTCACAGATTTTTCTCACCTTTTGCACCCTAAAACTTTCTGTTCTAGATCTCCATTTCTATTCTCTAAAATCCTTTGATTATATATACATAAATCTTTGTTTCAAAGTGATCCAAGCCTCAACCTTTCAAGTGCAAGAGAAGAATACTTCAATCTACCAAGAGAAGAAGTATTACAACTTGTTGTGACCTCCACATCCAAGTTGTTAGAGCATCATCCATTATATCTATTTCTTTGTGTAACTAGTTGTGAATATTTGGTAAAAGATAGATTAGCAAGGCGTGTAGATAGAGAGGTTGTGTAGTAGATAGTTGGGAAGTAGATAGTTGTGAAGAAGATAGTTGTGAAGTAGATAGTTGTGAAGATAGATAGGTGTGAAGAAGTAGTGTTGTGATTAAGTATTGACTAGGTGTGAAGAAGTCGTGTAGAAGGTGTGAAGAAGGTGTGACGAAGTTGTGGTGTGAATATTGGTGTGTAAGGTTTTCTCCGCTATAAGGGAGCTTGTTGACATAGTGAAGAAAACTCTCGAGTTAGGTGCTCGGGGAGTGGAGTAGGGCAAGGAAGGTGTCCTTGTAGCCGAACCACTATAAATCTCTTGTCTCGCGGTTCGATCTTTCCATCTCTTACTTATTTCTTTACTTACATTATAATTACTATAGTATTTATATATATAGTTGTTCATATTGTGCAAGACTTGAATTCACATAAGTTCGTATCGAAAGTTTTTAAAGTAAACAAAGTTTTTATAACAAACCTAAAAGGACACATACAATAGGTCATATAGTTGTTTTCATACTAAACTCTAATCAAAGATTCTTCAAACAAACAATTGAATAAACTCTAATCAATATTTTGAAACCAAGTTTTATAAATTTAAAAAGACGTAAAACTATTCAAACCCCCCCCCCCTTCTAGTTTTCCACAAGTGTATGATTACAATTGTTTATGTTTTGATGACAAAATATGGTATGAAAAAGTGTGCAGATATTTGAATTTGGTAGTGGAAAAGAGATGGGCCCACGGAATGGATTTCATAGACACCAAATTGGTGGGTAATGAGTCTAGGGCTATGATATACCCATTTCATTCCTAGGCCCACTAAACAAACACTTTTAATCACTATGAACCCATAACCCCATTCCCATATACCCATACCAAACGCACCCTTAATTGTTTCCCTCATTTTGCGATAGTAATCCCTTGATTTTAGGAAACCATTTAAGTGATTGTAACATATTTCTATCTTGCCACTGTGACAACTCGCATTTTCAGGTCATTTTCCAACTTGCATATTTGCATAATTCATCACAGGAATTTACTATTCACCGATCACTATTCATCATTTCACTATTCGTCGTTTTCGGAGTCAGTTTGAGAATTTGAGAAGTTCTCAAAGATTTTACTATTCACGTGACACTATTCATTCCCGGAGGGAAATCACTATTCATGATCATCGTTCATCATTACGTAAACTGAGTTTACGGGTCTTCAAATTCGCGTAACCAGTGTGGTTTAGCTGCGAATTCCTGCATCATCATTAAGGACACTTCATATAGACTGGAGTAGTCTATATATCCTCAGTAACATCATCAACACCTTAGATCATGCACGGATATGCATCATTTCAATTTACGTATGCTTAATTTGTAATTAACGTTACCACTCAGTCATTTCTACTAATAATATACTCGATACTCCCGACTATGATCTTAACATGTTTTCATACTCATTATAATGATATAAAACTTATATTATTAATTTACCCGGTGTTTTCAAATCAACTGCTACGTTTTCCGTTAGGAGCTTAAAACTCCGTCGGTTTGCGATATTTCAACTCGATAATTATTCTAACACCCGATTCTTGCAAGGAATAATATTTTACAACTTTTACAACTTCGTCACATTTTATTTCACCTAGTTAACATTTATTTCGTGATAACTNTCTTGTGATGTTAGATCACAAGGTGCAACTCGTTACCACACCTCGCCGTTCCATGCTGGAAACTCATTGCAACTCGCCAAGCTAGTTGTTGCACTGCCCCCCCCCCCCTAGCTAATGCACATGTTTTTCTTTTTAACAAATATCTACTCTTCATTTATCACATTTTTCTAACAAGTAAACTAGCAAAAAGCTTTCATCTTCTTCCTTCTTCTTTGGGGTGCACGGCCAAGAACAAGAACAAGGGGAAAACCATTGATTTTTCAAGATCCAAGTGATTATCAAGCCTTAGTATTGATCTAGTTTGGGTTTTGAAATAAAAACCACAAGGATTAATTAGGTTTTCATCACCATTTCTTAATAATCATCACAAGTAAGTTACTAATCATTTTCTCTACTTTTTCAAACTATTACTTGATGTATTTTTATGAGCTAGTAACAAAACATGCAAGTATGTTATGATCCATACCACTTTATTTGGTTTTTACTACATATAATGGGTTTTTGATTATCCTATGATTATTCCCATGAAACCCACCAAGGTTGGTGATGTTTAGGACCCCATGACACCCTAAGAAGGTGTATGGTAGATTAAGGGATGTTTTGAAGTTGATTGGGGTAGATTTGGACAAGTTATAAACTAGAAAAATGAGTTTTAAACACTATTAGAAAGTTGCTGTCCATTTTTGCAAAACGTGGAAACATCAGGGGTTCCTAGGTAATTTTGGCTTAAAGATTTAGAAAATACATTCAAAAACGAAACCGTGGGCTTTGGAATGAACAAAAACGAGCTTGTAACGAAGGAGATATGATTTTTCAAAGTTTAACGACGAAAAACTATTTTCTGAAAATATACGTGCTGTTGCACGAATTTCAACGGACAAAATGAGGCGTTAGACGTGATCTATAGGAGCCGAACTACTGAAAATATGTTAGTATGTTGTCCCACGATTCCGGGGATATAAAGAACATAGAAAACGAGCTTGTAACGACCAAGATATACACGTTTGAACCCGACGAACTCTATTTATTTTGACAGCTTCTAATAGCAAATATATTCTAAGTATAACAACTAGTGTTTTTACAAGACATAACATTGATAGCCGATTTTCTACCTAATCAAGGCGTGTATGACCAAAAGTTAAATGATACGACTTCTAGACGTTGTTGCAAGGTTTTCAAAAACGCCGAGTTTCATCACTAACACTTAACGTACAATATTTCGCGACTAGTTCTGCGAGGCCATTTTGGTCATATTTTCAAGTAATGAAAATGTTATTTTTGCGACGAAAACATTATATTTGCCGATAAAACACCAAACAAGGGTCGTGGAGTACCGTTTCAACATATTTACATGAAAAGTATTTATTAACTTAACAAGACGTCAAAAATGTATTTTTTAACGATAAACATTATTTTCAAATTTCACGAGTGGTATCGATAACATGCGTATTTGCATGTGTATCATCATTTCATTTCTTACATTAGAACCTATCATTCATATTAGGTCGCGGTTAGAGATCGTGCCTCATTTCATCGTATCCACTTTTGTCTTCGTAGCTATCGCACCAGGTCAGTTTCATAGCACCCCTCTTTTACTATTTTATAAATGTTTTAGGGGAGATATATGCTCAATTACATGTTTTCAACTTTATGCTCGTTTTACAATTAAACTCCATGCTTGATTAACTTGAAACGTGACTTGTCTTTTAAACGTTATAAATTATTTATATGACCTCATTGTCATCATTGTTTATATGACCCCATTGTCATCATTGTTCATATGACCCCATTGTCATCATTGTTCATATGACCCCATTGTCATAATTGTTTACATGGCCTCATTGCTAAGAAATTGTTTATATAGCGATATTGCCACCTTTATCTTTGCGTCATGGTCCAAATATTACTTTCATTTACATAAACCAAATCATATTTGGCAGTGGGTTGTAAACACACATGTTGCAAGTCTTGTATGGCCGGGACTTGGAACTGGGTGGATTTACAATGCCTTTGCTGGGAAAATTTCATTCAAGAGCTTTACATACATTCTTTTTCACTAAACTCTATGAACTCACCAACCTCGTGTTGACGCTTTANTAAGAAATTGTTTATATAGCGATATTGCCACCTTTATCTTTGCGTCATGGTCCAAATATTACTTTCATTTACATAAACCAAATCATATTTGGCAGTGGGTTGTAAACACACATGTTGCAAGTCTTGTATGGCCGGGACTTGGAACTGGGTGGATTTACAATGCCTTTGCTGGGAAAATTTCATTCAAGAGCTTTACATACATTCTTTTTCACTAAACTCTATGAACTCACCAACCTCGTGTTGACGCTTTAGCATGTATTTTCAGGTATTAAGCAATGGCACGCTACTGGAGGCTTTTGGCAGGGCATGGCATGGTCATAGAAGACTCTGATATTCATTGGGGGACCGTTTTAACTATTTTAAGGGCCTAATTCCGCGCTACTTTTAACAATGTAAATTCAACACTTTTGTTAAATGATTTTATTCTAAATGATTGATATGAACACCGTTCTTTGCACTTGTGTTGTGATACCAATTGAGTTGCACCTCAGCGACATGTAAGCTTCCGCTGGACCCGATTTTGGGGGTGTGACAGCCACCGATATCCCTTGATTGTAGGGTGGGTGATTAAATGTGATTCGATTTCAAATTTTCAAATGATATTTTGGTTAGTGAGATCCCTAAAATGAATGAATGTAGGCAAATAGGAGAGTTATAACTGCATTTAATTTTAAGCATGTAGTTTTTGTTTTGAAATGTTTAACCAAAAAACCTCAAGTGATCTAGTGGTTGACATTCTTATGTATTGAATGCAAGGTCGAGGGTTCGAGTCCCATAAGTGAGCTTTTTTAAAAGTCCTAATTTTAGTGCATGTAAAGTGCATGCCATGTAGGCAATCTATTAGGCAATGAGGTGGCATTGTTACGCTTATGTGGCGCTATAATGTGAGGGTATTATATAGTGGAGGATTAAAAAATTAGCAATAAATGAACTATTATCTATAATACTATAAGATTAGGCCCTCTAATTGAATGTGGAGTCACCTAGATTGCATAGAGTACAAATTGCTAATGCTCTTCATGAGTTAAATTCGAGCATTTTCTCCTTTATTGTTGTTCCTCCAAATTAATTTCCTCACTTAATGAAGCAAGCAACCATTCATGACATTCATTTCAGTATTGAAAGTCACATGATTGAGAACACAAAAAGGTTGACAGTTACATGATTGAGCCTGAATAAGAAAACCAAAAGACACTATCATGCATTGTTATAACACCTCACGAGGCTATAAATAAGACATACATTTCTTCCACTCTTCGTCGAAACCAGCGAAATAGCCAACACCACCACCGTTATAACACTCATTACCATTCCCTCTAAACCCATATCTCCGACCACTGTCACGACGGCGGCGTTCAATATTAGACCCATCTAAAAAGATAACATTAACAGCATGTTTCTTATCATTCTTAACACTAAATGAAAATTTTAATTTTTTACCTTCTTGAAAAATTTGATGGCCTTCATATTGGATCTCAGATTAATGAAAAAAGAGATCGCCAATGTTAGAAACTGAGGAATCGGGTTTAATGAAATCGTGACCTGTGTTGCCGTAGGAATGAATCACGATCCCTGTTGCTGTTGCTGATGAATCTGTTGCCATTGTTCTTTTGATCGTTTGATTGATGAAAATTTCTTTTTTTTAGCGTTTGTGGAATTGGGTGAATATAGAGATGAGAAACCCTAAATACATAGGCAGCTTCTTATGAGTCGAGTCCTTTTTATTTATGGATTTTATTTACCTTTCCTATTATTGTTGTTATTATTCTCCATTAAATTGATTTGTTTGTAACTGAAAACAGAAAAGAATGGAATTGATTTGTTTGGTAATTGAAAAATAAAATAATCAAGAGGGGGTTTTGTAGGGAAAGATATTAATGAGATATCGATTCATACGGAAGAAAAAGAAGGTTTGATGAGTAGAGTTTTTAGATGATTGTTGTATTGTATTCTAAAATTTTATTTAACAAAATATGCATTCCTAAAATTAATTAACATAATACTTAGTGATCTTTTCCTTTAATTTATAAAATCATACAGTAAAAAAAAAACATATGAAAGACGAGTATTTTAGTAGCCATCGTCCTCATCTCATTCGTCCTCATTGTTGTCGACTCTTTGACCGACGACAACGTGTTTTTTCATTTTGTATGATTGTAAGATTCCTGCATGAACATGATTTTGGCATCCTCTTCTCAAGGAACGATGGCATAAACAAACAACTAGGCTGATATCAACACAAATAATACGATCAACGAAACCAATAGTATGATTAGTATCTTAACAAGACAGTATATATGCCATCAATTGTCAAAGTTTAATAAAATGGTAAATTATATATTTTCAACGTTCACATCACTTCATAAGAAATACTATAGAGAAAATTTAACATCAATCAATATGTGTGTTTGAACCGACCTTTAAACGACAACGTTCGAGAAACATTAAAAGATGATCTTCCAAAGGATGGCCAATAAAATATACTCATGTGGGACCACGATTTGATCCAAATTGTATATATAGCACTACATACAAAATACATTAGTAATAAAAGTTTGTTGTTAAACATAAAAATTTCCTCAAATTTTTTAAAATTGCATACATGATTTAAATAAAGTTTAAACATATGTCAAAAACTTTGTACTAATAATAACCATAATGGACCTTTTCTATTTTCATAGTTGAGATTGAATCAATTTTCTATAATACTTTTGAAGATGGCTAAGAAATTGCGATGCACATTTTCAATCATATCAATTATTGGATTTATACTTCAATAGTTTACGTTGAACATTACGTAAAAAACAGTTAAATAAAACTTACGCGATGAACAATTAGATAAACCTGTGTGCATCGCACGGGTCTTGAGACAGCCCAAGTTATATATGACAATGATGTAACTATTCGAATTATAATATCATTTTGAGTTTTTGTGGTAACAAAATCACAACTTATGAACTTATTGAACAAGAAAAATAGTGAATCTAAAAACCGAAACTTATTTAGCGACAAAGTCCGTCCATGACCAAAAAGTAAGAGTTTCAAATATTACAAAAATTAATGGCGAAAATTACGCAGTGAACACTTAGAGAACTAAATAAATGAACAATGTAATGGGGTACACTATTCGACTTAAAAGATTAAGGCCCGTTTGGTTGGGGGTCATGGATTCAAAGAAAGGAATCTTTTTCAAAAATATTTGTTTGGTTGAATTAAGCAATGGGATCGATAGTAAATTTGTGTCAGAAACCCCACATAATTCATACCATAGGAAAATGGTAAGTATTCTCTCTCCTCTTATAAAAGTGTTGTCTGCCAATTTTTTTTTTTTCTTTTTCCACATCTTACTCTCTCACAAACACTTTACTAATTTACTATTCAAATGTTATTTTAAATATAAAATTTATTATAAGATATATTTAAATAAATATAATTTCTCTCTCCTAAACCTACCCCAAATCCAAATCCTATATCAATACCAACCAATACCAAATCCTAATCCAAACCCACTTATAAACCAAACGGACCCTAAATACTATTGGTTTTGAAAGCTATAAAACCTGAATATCAGTTTGAGTTTTTTACTCAACCTCAATTAAAGGTAATAACAGCGTCGACCAACAAAATCCGACCATCACCAAAAAAAATGAGAATTTCAAACATGACAAAAATTAATGTCAAAAATTACGCTATGAACACTTAGATAACTGAATAAATGATCAATGTAATGATGTACACTATCCAACTTATAAAATCATTTTCACAACTTATGAACTTATTGATAAACAAAAAATCGATCCACGATAAAAATGACGAAAATTAACTGAGCAATACGCTATTAACAATACATGATTAACAATTAGCTTTAAAGTCTGTGCGTAGCACGGGTTCTGCATGTCTCGTATTCTATAATTATACACATTCATCCATTTTAAACATGGAATGTGATGTTAAACATAAAATGCTTGGTGTTCATTATTTGTTAATTTTTTAATTATGAAATGTTTAAACACAACCTTAAATATGATTGTTAGCAAAACCCTATTTTTTATTTTCTAAACTTTAGGTAAGTAGCTCAATTTTCTGAAGTTAAAACAATCTAAATCTCGGTATAAAATGTATCCTCAAAAGTTTAGGGACATGCAATTTAATGCGGTTCGGATAAGGGAGGACATCGAACCACTTCTCTCTCTTGGTTCCGCTCAGCAAAAAGTAGTAGCTTGACCATATCTGCTACTCGTATTTGCTACTCATAAATTAGTTAAAAAAAAATAAAAAATAAATGGTAGGTTCTAATAATCATATGTGCTAACATTGTGTTCTCAAGTTGAGTAATAGGAGTTAAAGTAAATGAAAGTGACGCTTGTTGTGTTTTCAAAAGTGTAAGTAAACTAGTAAAGGAGTGAAAGTGATAGGATTTTGCATTAAAAACTTTCACCTCACTTTTGGGGTGAAAGACAACTTTAACGCTGCATTCTAGAGAAAAAAAAATGAATGAAAGTGAAAGAAAAATGAAGTAAAGTAAGAGAGATGAAGTAAAGTGACTTTCACCCCAAAAGTGGTGAAAGTTTTATAACTAAAATATAACCACTTTACTTCACTTTATATCACTTTATATCCTAAAAAAAACTAGAGAACACAAACTTTCTCACTTTCACTTTACTTCCTCCTTTTTACTCAACTCAAGAACACAGTGGTTACATCCTCTCCATTTCTTTACTCACGCTTAATTTACTTTACTTTCACTTTCTCCTTTTTTTTATTTTTTTATTTTTTTTTGAGAACATAGTGTAAGTTACAAATTTAATAGTTTGATAAGAAAAACACATTGACAACTAATTAAAAATATTAGATGAAACCTTGTGCATGAAACAATGTCAAACTTCTCTTAATTCTTTTATCATCTAAAGGTTACGGGATCATTTGCTTATAGTTAGGTCATACGCTTAAATTTTATAACATAAATAGCAAAGCAATTGGGGTGTTGGAGGGGGCCAAGCACCCCTGACTCCCCCACTGTCTCCGTCCCTGATAGCCACCTCACATTATCGAGCAACGGGTCAAACCCTAACTGAACCGATCAAACCAGAAACCGATTTTGAGGAACACGTGAACCGATAACCAAACCAAATTAACCTAGCGAAATCGAAACCAAACCGAAGTTAACCTAGCGAAACCATTTTAGATAGTTTAGGTGTATTTTTCTTGGTTTTGACCCGAACCGACCGAGTAAAACCGAAATCGAAAACCATAATTATATAAAACTGAAAACCGAACTGAATAAAGTTGGTTCGGCCCGGTTCGGCTCGGTTTGTCCATTTGGTTCGGTTCGGTTGATTTTGCTCAGCCCTACACTACCGAGTACCATCACATTTTTATATTTATCGTTTCAAGAATCAATATTGCATGATTTTTTTATTTTTATTTACCTTTTTTTTCAATTGCAAATTCAAATATATACCTGTACTTTTAAGAAAGGTTTCAAGATCGTGATTCTACTTAGGATAGTTTTCGTTTTTGTAAATCGAAATCGTAAGACCGGATCGGGATCTTAAGATCCTATTATAATGTCATTTTTTTAATAGTTTTTGTAATATTATTCAAATATGGAAATTTTATATATCATAAACACAAAATTATATGAATGTTTCATGAAAATATTGTCCTAAATTATAAATATGAAATGTTTAAGAAGATTAACATTTTCTTTTCTAAATTTTATAAAACATAATCCATAATTTCGTAGTTTTTTAGTTTGCGGTTCGAGAAAATTAAGATCGGATCTGATTAGATCTTAAGATCATGTAGTCAGGATCGGGATATTATATGATCTTAAACTTGTTAAGATCCGAATCGTTTTTGCTTTGTAATATCGTAAAATCCTAATATCAGGACCGAGAACTTAACAATTATGCTTTTAAGTGTGTGATGCGTGGTTTTGTGACCTTACAACAGGTTTTACCTCTCGAGGGATCTCAAGAGGCTTACAACCCCACCAGGCAGTGTACCTGACCGATGTAGTATAGGATAGTGGTAAGTACGGGGGATTGATCGTTCTCTCACAGGGAATAGTGTTCGTTAGGATAGAAAAACTACTCTAATAGGTCTAAGGGTGGAAGGAAGATTCTTTTTGTATTTTTATATTTTTTGGAAAGCAATTAAAATCTCGGTTTTTAGAGGAAGGGCGGAATTAGTTGCTAGTCAACTAACCCAAGTTTACTACTTATGCAAATTAAAATAAAATAAATATCTAAACTATTGTGGTTGTGAAAACAATATGGAGAAAGTTGTGTTTACTTAGATTTCATTACTCCCTAACTATCTTTTACCGGTTAATTGATATGTATGTTACTTGTGTGGATGAAGGGTGTATTCCTAATAACTCATGGAGTGGCATACATATCTCTCCAATTCTATGAGCTCTTATCTCGCCCTATGCCATGCACGGCACAACCATAGGGGTTGTAAACAGTGGCTCATGCGTTAAATACTACCTTAATAGCCTAGTATGCCTTGGCTACATGTTTCCCAAGACGTTCAAGCACGTTACCATAAAGGAGGTTGGCCAGTTTTCTTGAGCCTAACATTGATGGAACAATCATCCCAACAAACAACAACACACACCAATCAACCAATAATTAATAGTTAGGTTTCATTAGATCTAAGCAAACACAAGAGAATTTAGCTACACATGTTAATTAAAAGACAAGCAAAAGAGATAATCAACCAACACATAGACATATTGATTGAATTAAAGTGAAGACTTATCTTTAATTAAGCATGAGGGTTCCAAGGGTTGGAAACCCTAAAAAGTACAGAAAATTCGTCTAGGGTTTGGTGCCAAAAGTTCTCCACAAAGTTCCACACTAATGAATGAAAAATAGAAAACTATATATAGATTTTACACTCTGACGGCGTCAGGTTATAGAGGCTGACGCCGTCAGCTCGCCGCCATTAGGTTTTTCGGATGGCCTAGATCCACTTCTGACGCCGTCACTCTCTATTTCCTTCTGGGCCGTCACTCTTTAAATTATAACCTGACGGCCTACACCATATAACTCCTGACGGCGTCAGGTGCAAATCTCCAAATTCTTTCTGGCCCGTCATTTGAAAATTGGTTTTCACTCCTTTGTCAATGCTTGCTGACGGCGTCACCTTGTGACTCTGATGCCGTCAGGTAGTAATTCCTGCTTCTTTTGAGACTTTGTCGTTTTCTTCACTTTTATGCTCAAAAAAGTCCAAATATGCATGTTTTCCAGAATTCTTCTCAAAAGTACCTAAAATGACAAAAGGAACGATTTAGGGCAATATTTGATCATATTTATATGAATTAAGGCTTAAATGACCCCTTAAAAGCGTAACACTTTTCGTCTCATCAGTGTGTATTGAACGAAGTTAAGATTGATTTTCCTAAGAAATAAAACAAAAAGGAAAAATAGAGCTACCCTTTTTATCCAAAACCACGTCAGGATCTGTGTGACCATCATCTCATCACGGAGTAATACTTTACCAATACCAAAAATTAAAGAGTAAACTGCAAAAAATTGTCCCTAAACTTTGTCATTTTTGCAAGAAATGTCATCTTTTAAAAAAAATTGCAAGAAATGTCCCTAACCTTTGTGTTTTTTGCTCATTATGCCCTTGAAGGGTTACTGTAGTTACAAATTCACGAATTTTGCTAACGCCCGTTAGCTTTTCACGTTAGTGGCCGTGAAAATGACTATTTTACCTTCGCCTACTACAGGGACATTTTTTGCAATTTACTCTTTATTTTATTTTTAGTTTCCAATGACCCCTCCACTATCACAAACCCAGATTTTATCTATCACCACCACCCTCAACCATCACACAACCATCACCACCACCCTCTACCACCACACAACCACCACCATCAATAGTAATATTTTTGGGTCAACTAAATCCATTTCTCACAAATTTGGTTCTTATCTTTAATATGAAAGATTCTATTGGAAGTATAAATTGAATTTCTGATATACCAATTATAACACGGTTAGAAGTGATAGAGTATATGAATAACATGCTATTACGAATAAACAAATCTTTGCATACATGATGTCGTTAAGTCCAAACCAGATTCATACTTGAATGACAACACGAAACATTACATGCCAAATTGTATTTGTATGACACGATAGAAATAAATGGTGGGGTTCATTCATAATGGAAGCTTGTGAAAACTGGAAATATAATGGCCGAAAGACAACGAAAATGCCTTGCATTAACAAGCTAAAAATGGCAAGGTTTGAGACTGACTCTACATATATCTACAATAAATAAAAGCTACCAAACTCATCATCAAAAGAAAGAGTAACAGAGGCAGCATTGATTTAGACAAGTAGCTGTCAGCCAAAGCGAACTCAAGTCAACAAGCAAGGTTTCTTTGTTCAAAGAGATTGATCAATCAATTGCAAACCATCTTTAGCTTCTTTGCAGCCTGTGCAAACCCCACGATCACCTGCAACTCGTCTAATGCCTTCGGGTGACGTGGAACAGCGGGTTGGCGGCGTTCACAAGAGGCCCGTAGTTGTAACACCCCCAAAATTATCGCAGCGGAAGATAGTGTAACTGGGGTATTACTTCACAGCTCACAGTACAAGTTACATAAAACGACTCTAAATGAGACTTTTTGAAATAAATTATCATTCGATGTATATAAAACATCATATTTTAAAGAGGTCCCAACAAGTTTATAAAACTTTAAAAAAATATAACATAAACGTGTAAAAGCTATGTCGAATGATAATCATGCATTGCCTTCAAAATATATCTGTGCGCCTTCACATGCCAGCTAATGGAGACCTGAGATAAAACATGCTAAAAAGTCAACACAAAGGTTGAGTTAATCCATAGAGTTTAAATAATAAGCAGTTGATCACAATATATCATTTTGTAAAGAGGTGACATTGCAACGAATACAAAGTCATAACAGTTATTATTGCCCTAAGCTCGTGACACCGAACATTAATGTCATTTTCTGTCATCATAGAATAAATTTGCCCTTCAACAATAGGTAATAGCCAATTTACCAAACATTATACAAATACAGTGCATATGATAGCCCAACGGGCGAGTTCGACATGAGGGAGGTCAGGCCCAATAGATCTATTCATGGTATTCGGGTCTACACGGATGTAATTAACGGTTAACGATAAAAGGGACTTTCAGGCTATGGGAAACTTAGGCAATAATAATATCAAGATAGCATACAATTTTCAAAAGATTTTGATCGTAAGTAAATATAGCACGTATCTCCCTCACGGAGTTTGTAAAACAATTATAGTAAAAAGTGGGGCTATGAACTCACCGAAAGCCAAGTGAACAATCAAAGTGAATGTAGTGATGAATAAACCACAAGTGTCCTACAAGCAACCTAGACATATACGCTTGTCTCATATTCTAAAATAATAATGTAAGTATGTTTATATGCCTTATAGATTATTATTTCAAGAGTAAATTGCATTTTTGGTCCCTGTGGTTTGGCCAAATTGTAGGTTTGGTCCTTATTCTTTCGAAAGTGCAACGATGATCCCCATTTTGAAGTTTCAGCTGCATGTCCCTGACCAAAGTTAAATTACTAAAATACCCGTTTTGTCTTCTTTTTCTATTTTATTTCCAGTTTTCAGTTTTCTTTTTATCTTTTAATATCAACAAATAAAAAAATCACCACAATCAAAACCAAGAACAACAATAGCCAAGAACCAAGAGCAACAACAAAACCTAAAACAAACCACAATCAAAACCCCCATTTTCAGTCAAAGATCTTACAAAAAAAAAAAAAAAAAAAAAAAAAAAAAAAAAAAAAAAAAAAAAAAAAAAAAAAAAAAACACTCAATCGAAACCTCAATTACCATCATCACTATTAATCCTACATTTTCCCTATCTTCTAGAGTCAAAATTCACAAATCAGTAGACTATTAGAGGTGTCAAGTCACAATTGGATGAGTCAAATGTAAAAAGATACGCACATCTTTTTACGAATCAGTCTACTAGGAGGTTTTCTAGCAAATGGAGGTTTTTTATTCAGAAATCTGTATATGCAAATGTAAAAAGATATGCATATCACTCTTTAACAAATTTCATGTAGGTGTTTTTTATTCTTACCATTTTTTAAACAAAATTGTTATAAGAAAAAGTCAAACGTTGATCTTAAAAAGTCAAACTTCAGTAATTAACCACTCAGTTCATAACTACTAGTATCAAATTAAACCAAGATCATACACTTTTAACACCCAATAAACAAAACCTTTATTTCAATTTCACCAATTAGAAAAAGCTCTAATTTAATTTCTTCATACTTAAATGGTGGTGGCGGTGTTATTTCTTGCCGCCTGTCACTCGCCGCCTGACACAATCACAAGCCGACTGTCACCGAAGCCACTTGCCCGCGCTTGTGTTGTTTTTGTTTCCTGCCACCTGACGCCGCCTGACACACCACCCGGTGTAGATCGAAGATATTTACAATGATAGATCTTGAAGAATCAAGAGTTTATGTTGGTGTGTGTGGAAAAGAACGAGTAAATATGTGGGTCAGATTGTGTTGATCAAACCGTTTTATGTTTTGATTGTGTTGTCAGTGGTGGTGGTGGGATGATGGATCTTGATGAATCAAGAGTTTTTGTGTTTTGTGTTTATGTGTATGTTTTTTTTTTTATGATTATACAGTACTAGTATTTTAATTTGCTGATATTAAAGGGAAAAAACTGAAAAGAAAATAGAAAAAGAAAAAAACAAGGGTATTTTAGTCATTTAACTTTGGTTAGGGACCAAACATGCAGCAAAAACTTTAAAATAGGGACCATCGTTGCATTTTCAAAAGGATAGGGACCAAACCTGCAATTTGGCCAAACCACAAGGACCAAAAACGCAATTTACTCTTATTCCAATTATGCTTGGTACATAATATATAAATAAGTGTCAAGATTTAGTTTTGACACTTTAAAATAATTACAAGTCCAAATTATATAAGTTGTCACAAAAATCAAGTCTTATGTCAAATTTTAGTCTATAAGTCCAAGACAAGTCATAAGGGTTCAATTTAATTCAAAAGGGTTCAAATTACTTCAAAAAGTTCAAATTAAGAGTTTAAAATATATTAAATGGTTCAAAATCAAACTTAGGGTTCCAAATATGTGTCATGAGTTCAAATTCGTCGTTTTTAGTTTCTTTAGTCTATGAAAGGATTTATGGGTCTATTTCTGATAGTGGGTCCTACCACTTCGGTTTTTATGTAAAAATGGTTAAATAGTGTTATTTGACAAGTTTATAATAGTCCAAGGGTCCATTTTTATAAGTTAATAACTTTTTACACATTTTAAGTACATAAATGTTAGAAATTTTATAAACATGTCCCTCTAAACAAATTCATTACTTGCAAACCATAAGTCGAAAAATTATGTTCTTTATATCCCCGGAAAGGTATTTGAGTTTACTAACTAGATTTGTGGGTCCCACTGATTTAAAAAATAACTAAAAATAGTAAAATTACCAATTTACCCTTAACTACCCAGTTCTGATTATATCAATATCACAACAGTCTCGGAAAAGATGTGATATCTTGAGTTCTACAAGCCCGTTTAACCCCATTTTTGCGGCCACGTTCAAGTTAAGATGTTAGCTACAACTTTCATTCTTTGAGAAACAGTTGGTTATACAAGAAAAAATGATTTTTATAGGTTACAAATCTGTTACTTAGAATATGACATGTTTCACGAAAATATTTTTAGTTTAATCATCGTAATGAGTTATTCAATGAAATACCCGGCAAAACGACCGTAAGATATTGATATATTTTAGGTAAGGTCTAAAGTCCTCTCATATTTTTAAACAATCTCGTAATTACCCCTGGTCAGAAAGTAGTTTTGCATGTCTAGTCCTTTTATGTTTTCTAGTGATTTAGCATATGTACCAAGTATAACCAAGCATAATAAACTTATGAAAAATATAAAATACATAAATTAACATATAATCACAAAAGTATAATGAAAGTGTGAGTGACACTGGTTCCTTACAAAGATTGATGAACAAGATAAGATTAAGAACAAATGAACACTAAAACCTTAATCTTTACCACAACCCTTGCACCCTTCTTCAACACTTTTACCCAATCTTTAACCCTTGATTTACCCTTGAAAATACCTTATAAAGTCAGCCTTTAAACGCTTTATTAAACCCTTATATAAACCTTGCAAGAACTTCTAATATAACCCAAGATATGATGAGATTTATATGTTGTTTGAGTGTAATAAACCAAGAACAAGACTAAGCCTTCAAGATCTTTAATCCAAGATCAATTTATTAGTAAAAAGGTTGATGAAATATGTAACACCCCAACACGAGAAGGGCTAAAGTGTAACCTTATGGAGTCAATTCAGAACACAAGTGAAACGGAGATACAATTCTAATACAAAGCTTACAAATGGTTGCAAGGGAAAAACAAAACAAAGTAGAAGGTACAAAAGGGGCAACAAAAATACTAAGCCCAAATCATAAGATACTAAGCCCAACATAACAGCTTCTAAACATCTCTAAGTCCAGCAAGTATCTAACTGGGTGAAGTCTTCTACGCCCAAAAGCAAAACCTTCGTCTATAACCCAGCTTCCTACTAAACCTGCCGCAGGAAAAGAAATGCGACTGAGCTTACAAAGCTCAGTGAACAGATATACAAGTAACAATGCAGAAATAATAAGGGAAGCGATACAAAAGAGATACAATTAATAGAGTGAGAGAGATCACATGAATTATAAAATAAAGAGTAGGATAAATGGTCAAGGTATAAGGTGAGTGTATAAGGTATAAAGTGTAGGTATCAGCATATTTACCTCAGGCCCAATCAATATACAATCCAATCCAATAGTAACCCAATATGGAGTGATCAACTCCCAATATGTGAGGGGTTGCAATGCACGCACACCCAGTCACCAAACAATGTAGCAATAATCAATGTAGTCAATATGGTAGTCACAATCAATCAATCAAATCTAGGATGCATCCATACGCCCCTGCAGGCCAATCATAAGCATAGCAGTAGTCGATAACAAAATCAGGGACGACGTGGTACATCTCTCCAACCACGCTAGAGTACATAACATTGGTGCATCAATGCTATGGTTGTGGCTACTCCACAACAAGTAATACCTGGGTAAATACTGAAGGGTCATGTAGTCAAGGTTCAATATCAAAGTGTAGGTGCCAAGTCATAATCAAAGGTTCAATGTCAAAGGTTCAATATCAAGGTTCAGCATCAAAGGTTCAGTATCAAAGATTCAGTATCAAAGGTTCAATATCAAAGGTCAATGTCAAAGGATCAATCAAAGATGTAATATCAACGGTCATAATGGAGAGGTCAAAGCCAAAGTTCCCAATCCAGATAAGGTTCACTATTCCAAGTTCCAAAGTCCCATAGTTCATGATCAAAGGGTCATAATGAGAGTTTAAAACAAAAGTTCATTTTAGCAGTTACCCATCACTTGTTTTAAAAGGTTCATAGTATAATCCCATTTAAAAAGGTTTATAACAAGGGTTCATTTAGAAAGATCTTCCAAAAGATGACATTTGTAAAAGTGATCTTTAATAAAGGTTTTCATAAGATATTCTTCAAAAGTGTATTTATGCAATTATAAAATCTCGTATAAAAGTGGTCTTACAATCATATTAAAACTGTCGTTGTAAAATAATTACTCCTTCAAATGTTCCCATGTCATAATTAAGAAAAGAGATTTCACCTCCCGTTATAATATCCCAAAAGAACATTCAAAGTCTCACAAGGGTTTCATCTCCCGTTACAATATCCCAAAGAATATCCAAGGTCTCACAAAGGTTCAAAGATTAATGTCACAAAAGGTTATCGAACGGATCATAAGAGTTCAAACGAATAACAATAGGATCACAAATACCGGTGAAACACATCAATCATAGAGCCAAGTATGAAGGATCATAACCAAGACCAAACGGAAGTCACAACAAAATAATCAAGTCAAAGACAAAGTCAAGAGAGAGAAGTGTGCACTCTTACTGAAAGAGTACGGAATATCTGTACCTTAATCCAAACGCAAAAGCAAGGTCAAACAAACAATGAGAGAAATGGATCACTCCCGCTTCACCGAACCTAGAAGAGAATGGATACGAATCAAGAAGAGTCCGGATCACGTAAGTTACCCCTTTTTGTTATCTTTTCAATTTTAGAAGGTTTCCATAATTAGCATATTTCCAATGTAAGCAAGTTTCCACATTTTAACATATTCCTATAAGTTAGTTTCATTACCATATCAAGTTTCATAGCCTCATGTATTACGGATTCCATTTTATAGACATTTTCTGAGATTAGGGTTTCATTAGGTCACGGGATATGTTTTAGGGTTAAAATGTGTCAAATAAACAAGTTAAGGGTCAAAAGTGAAAATATACACATAGTAACACATATACACAATTCACATCAGCCAGGTATGCCAAAATTACACTTTATACCCTTTAGTTACAAGAATTACAAATGAGTCCTTTATTAATATTTAAATTACTCATATAACCATGTTAATTTCCATTTAACACCTTAAGCCACTATTTATTCCAAAATTACATAATCAGACCCTTTAATATTATATTTATATAAAACAGCCCTTAACTTTCCAAATTTACAAGATTAGTCCCTAAAATTAAATAATTACAATTTATACCTTATAATTATTAGAAATTACAAGTAAACCTTATAAATTTACCAAACTTGCATATTATACCCTTTAATATATTTACATACAGAATAACCTTCAAATTTCAAGAATTTACCCTTTTACACCCTCTACTTTAATTATTTGTAAAACATATACATTTATTTATATAATTAACCATTTATATCATTTTAATTATCAAAATTACATACAAGCCCATTTAATTATCACATTTACATCCTTAGCCTCTCAATATAATTATTTCTAGATTAGACACTGAGTTTTCAGAATTTACAAAAATGGTCCCTCTATTTTAAATAACATACAATTCTATTTAATAAGTATATATATAATTCCATTTTTAATCCCTTTAATCACAAAACTAACACATTTAACCCTTATACAAATCTTATGAAATCCAACCTGGTCTAAATGATGTTTCAATCATATCCCTTCAGTTTACAAATTTACAAAACACCCCCTCTAATTTAATAAAACAATTCAGTTTATATATAATTTACACAATTCAAAACCCTAATTTCCCAATAATTTCACAATCATTATACAAACCTTAAACATCATTAATTTCACCAAAAACATTTATTAAAACCCTAACCCTAATTGTTCATGCCTCGGTTTATATTTATTTTATTTTATTTCTTTCTTTTTAATTCCACACGAAACCAAATAAATCCAAACTGATGTTATAAGCTTCGAATACAAGTGAACCCATTTTATATATGTCTTATAGACCTGATTACATAGTACAAAAATAAATTCGAGGTACCAAAAATTCTTATAGGCCGATATGGATTTTTACTCATTTTTAGGGTTTATGGTTTTATTTAAATTCGAATGGGTTATAGAACATGTATGGATCGATTCAAACATTTTATACAGATTATAAATGATATATATGATGCTATAAAAATACCAGAAAGGAAATTGAATGCATGGATAAGCAGATTGGTTTATCTCCTTCTCGGCTAGACCAAATCAAAACAAATAATTCACCAATGATCAAACCAGCCTTCCACAACCTCAACCACGAATTTTCCCAACCTCTATGGATTAGAATAAGTCCAGGAAAAATAGAAAAGAGCTCCCGGAAATTTTGTGCCGCCAGGGAGGATTTTTAGAGTGTTTTAGGGTTTTAAATTATGTTTAAAATAAAAGGGATGAAAGTTGACTTATAGGGATTGGATATCCTGTGAATTATGGTCCAATTGATGCTAATGATTCGAAATTTCTGTTAGGAAAGGTATTTCCATAATTATCTTGGTCAAATCCCATTATTAAATATTTTAAAATACACTTTAAAATTAATTAAAATAGTGTAACACTTAAATAAATGTAAAAAGTGAATTTATAAACTTCTTTAGGTAACTTTAAGTATAAATTAAGTTTACAAAGTTTGTCATACCTCATATGTTGTAATTTGTAATTTTTTTGGAATTTATTTGTAATTATTTAGGTGTTTTAGATCAATTTTAGATAATAGGGGTAAATTGGTAATTTAAACATGTTATGAAAATGCGGATTTTACAAAATATGTGTATTTTTGCTGTGTTGGGTCGTTGGTATCAAGAGAAGGAGAGAAATGAGTGACAAAAACTATGTATGAAAGGTTTAGCTAGTTATACATGCATGGAATTTTTGTGTTAGTGGAAAACACTTGTCCAAGAGGAGGACAAGTGTGCAAGGGCTGCACATTTCAGAGAAAAATAGGGTTAGTGGGTTTTTATTTTGTATAAGTTTGGTTATTTTTGTATTGTAGTGTGTAGTTTGCTCCCGGTAATTTAAAACGTATAGTTTTTAAATCGCATAACGTAAAATCGGGTAAAGTAAAAATACAAAACTTCAAAAAATTGTTAAAAGTTGTTATCATAACCTATTTTAGTAGTTTAGATGATTGGTGAGTTCATTGGAGAGTTTAAATGTCGTTAAAACCTGAAAACGTAAGTTTATCTCGTAAAACGTAAAAGGTGCAAGGTTTACGTAAAATTTGAAAAAGTAAATTATGATCTTTAAAATAGGATTGTAAGGAACTAAAAACACATATAATGTGTAGACAGGCATAGACTAGTGTCGGTTTGAAAATTGTACGTGTTACGACGTACGCGGGTAACTTTCCAGGAAATGAAAGTAAATCTACTTAAAATAGAATAATTAGTAAATAAAAATAGTAATTTAATGATCTAAAATTTTCACGGGTGTTACAGCAGTGGTGGCGAAGAGCATAAGGGTTGCTGAGTATAAGGGATTTAATTTGGATTTTAAGGAAAAAATAAAATAAAAAATAAAACTATCAAAATCGAGCCAAAACCAGTCCAACACCAACAACTTCAAATCCCATTATATCCTAACACATCTCCTTCAATCCCATCTCCAAACAACCACAATACTCATCTAATATTTGGTTCAACTTCTTCTCTAATCTTTCAAATATTTATTTTGTTAAACCCTCATCTTCATATATCAAAATCGTAAATCAAATATTCTGATCTCAGTTTCATCTCGTGTTAATTGAAAGAAACATCAAGACTTTTTGAAGGTCAAAAACACGAAAAGATATATCATCATAGATCATTATCTTCTTGGCCAATATCCGAACATCTAGAGAAGAACTAGATGATTCCGTTTCATCCTTTCTTTCGTTCGTTTACAGTAAAAACAAGGACGAAAACACAAACAAATCACCTACCCGAGAGGCCGAGACCAATTAGATGATCTTGAAGCCGTTTCCCTTGAAGCTACGCCTCGTAAGATCGAGCAAGAAAGATATCGGTGGGTTTGAGATTATGTTTGTATTGCTACTATAATGATAAGGATGAAGGAGATAATAGTTTGATTCGATCATAATTACTATAGGATGAGATAGAGACAGTTATGTTTTAGATGGTGAAGAGCAGGAATGTGTTATTCACTTTCATATTTTGTTTTCCAGTTTTTTAATCGTTCATGTGTTATTCACTTTCATCCCAAATCATTATAGTATTTCCTCCCTAAAAAAGTATAACTACAAAGATAAAAAAAATAAATAAAAAAAAGATGTGACTGGAATCTGAATTTGGTCACCGGATAAAATGAAGATGAAGGTTAAAGGGTGGTTGTGTGGTGGTGGTGGTGGTGGTGGTGGTGGTGGTGGTGGGAACTAAAAATAAAATCAATAGTAAACTGCAAAAAATGTCCCTATAGTAGGCGATGGTAAAATAGCCATTTCACAGGCCTTTGACTTTGACTAACGGGGATTCTGTAACGAGCGTTAGCAAAAAACAATAATTTCAAACTACAGTAACGGTTCAAGGACATAACTCGCAAAAAATTTCGAAACGTTGGGGACATTTCTCGCAATTTTTAAAAAAGAGGACATTTCTTGCAAAAATTGCAAAGTTTAAGGACATTTTTTTCAGTTTACTCAAAATTAAAGCTCATAAATAAAAATAATAATAATAATAATAATAATAATAATAATAATAATAATAATAATAATAATAATAATAATAATAATAATAACAATAACAATAATAATAATAACAATAATAACAATAATAATTAAGGTTTTCAAGATCGGGATACTACTCATGATCGTTTTCATTTTTGCAAGATCGGATCAGGATTCTAAGATCCTACTATAATATCATTTTCTTAATAGTCTTTTTAATATTATTCAAATCTACAAATTAATATACTAATAAACACCAAATTATATAAATGTTTCATGAAAATGTTGTCCTAAGTTACTAGTTATAATGCCCGCGCACGCGCGGGTTTTAATTTTTTTTAATGATATATTTTTATTTATTAAAAAACAAATAATTTAATCTTTATTTTGTTTGATTTATTATTTTTAATTATATTTGTTTATTATTAAAGATAATCTTAAAAAGTTTAATCCTATTGTTAGTTGTATCTTATCTATATTTTTGTGTATTTATCTTCTACTTGTGTAGTATATCAACAAAACGAATTTATAAATTTTTAAATTAAAAAATAATAATTAAAATATTACCTAATAAGGAATTTTTTTTTTTTGAAATACGAAAGTCCCCACTGGGTTTTGTTTTATTATATAAAAGATGAATATGAAATTTTTAAAAAGATTAGCATGTTCTTTTTAAATTCTATAAAACATAATCGATAACTTTGTAGTTTTTTTAGTTTGCGGTTTGAAAAATGTAGGATCTGATCAGATTAGATCTTAAGATCCTGTTGTCAATATCGAGATCTTATAAGATCCTAAGCTTGCTAAGATCGTATGTAGGATCCGGATAATTTTTGCTTTGTAGTATCGTAAAATCGTAAGATCCTAAGATCAGGATCGGGATATTAACAACTATGATAATAATGATAAAGAAAAATAGGATACTCGGTTTTAAATTCCATCCAAATTGTTGACTTTCACACAATGTTTTTATCAACAAGAGAATGAGTAGACTAATTTTTCTTCTCTTTTGTGGTCATCATCATCCACAAGTAAATCTATGTTCAATACTAGATTAAATATGTAATGGTAATAAATAAAAACACACACGAGTAATTGTAGAAGAAACAACAAAGATGATAATGATAATTAATTGAAGAAAAATTAATAAAGATATTAATCTCTACTTCCTACCATGGCGGAAGTGCTTTCAGTCGATTAAGGAGGTGTTGGCCGGGAATAACGAGATGGTTGGAGACTTGCACGAGCAACGAAGTGTGAAAAGACTTGAATAAAACAAAAACTTCTCAAAAAATTCTGATATTTTTTACTTGGAGACAGAAGAAGTTGATGCATAATAAAATTGTGAATAAAGTTTTTATAATTTTGATGTCTTATACGTTTTTAATGTAAAAAAAAAAACGCAATTTTAATGCACAACTTTTTTTAGATGCACAAAACTTTTAGTTTTTTTATGTGTTATAGAGAATGAAATTTTGATGCAGATACTAAAAAAAGCTTGATGTAAAAAAGAATTTTTGATACAAAAATGTCATTTTAAAAAATTTTAATATAGATACGTATTTTTCATAGTTTTTTTGCATCAAAATTGTACTTTTTTTAAAAAACTTAAGTCAAAACTTTTTTATCCAACAACTGTTAGAAAATTGGGGATAGGGTGATGATAATCTTGGATATCTTCACGCATCATGTAAGTTCAAATTTCGTATAAAGTATTTCGACCTTATTAGTGCTTGGGTATCACGAAACCCTTATCTGGATAATTCGAGAAGAATATTTCGTTTCTAGGCATAAGAAAACGAAGCAAGACATAGAGAATTGTGTGTTTTGGTATGTTCAAATGAGACCAAATGCGTTTGTTTATGTAACAGACTGTGACAATTATGACGGTTAAATTCGGTTAGAATTGGTTAAGTCCCAAGAGTCACTTCTTTTCACCAACACCAACAGACATGTTGGTTGGGTTTTTGCGAGAAAATATGTTAATTCTTTTAATATCGATTAATGAAAACCATTTAGGTTTTGGGCGTTGTCCCAACCCCGTGAGGGACGGATCCTCCTCGACTCCCGCCCGCTCACCTGGGAGTGGGACCCCAACAAGGGGCACTACACACTTCTCTAACTTGTATCCGAGCTTAATATGAAATTCCGCTGGTCTTTAATAAAATGCAATTAACTAAAATAGTTAATGACACTTAGAGAAAAGTTCAATCTAGATCCAATAAACCAATCATGGCAATCCATTTTTTGATAAAAAAAAATCACCTTTTTTTTAAAATTAAATATCCCGCTAACTGTTAATTGTTACGCAAAACGAATCATACCATCGCGACGACGAGAATTAAATCATTTTTCTATAGACGAGCACTTTGATATACTTTCAATGATTTTTTTTTCGATTTTTTTTCATGTGTGTCTGGAAACATCATATGTAATTTGTATCACAAATCACACATTTGATTTATGAAATCACATTTGATTTGTGCTACAAATCACACGTGATTTTTCCAGACTTAACGGAAAAAAAGTTCGTCGAAAGTATATCGAAGTGCCCGTCTACTGAAAGATAAAAAGATACTCNGAATTAAATCATTTTTCTATAGACGAGCACTTTGATATACTTTCAATGATTTTTTTTTCGATTTTTTTTCATGTGTGTCTGGAAACATCATATGTAATTTTATCACAAATCACACATTTGATTTATGAAATCACATTTGATTTGTGCTACAAATCACACGTGATTTTTCCAGACTTAACGGAAAAAAAGTTCGTCGAAAGTATATCGAAGTGCCCGTCTACTGAAAGATAAAAAGATACTCGTCGCGATGTTTTTTTTTTCTTCACCTGACGATTTACCGTTTTCAAAATATTTTACTTTTTAAAAAGAGGTGAAGAGAATTTTTTTTTTTTTTTTTGATGAAAAAAATAAGTAGTTGATTCATCGAGTCTTTACATAATTTTGGTTTACATTGATCACTGGATAGACACTATAAACAACAACAACGACATCCTTTATCTTGAGGAATTTTAATTTTTTTAAACCACTTTTTAATTTTTGGAATCATTTTTACGGCTATCACAAATATTTGCAGTAAAAAAACAAACATTAAACTTATACTCGTACTACAACAAATCGGTGGAGGGCTAAAAGAGTAACAATAGCAAAGATAAAAACCATAAATGCAAATAAGAAAAACAAAAGTAGGGGGTTAGGAGTGCAATTATTAAACAGTTGTATACACATATATATAAGAAAAAGTCTTGATGCATAGGGTTAAGGTACGCCTCACTTTTGTTTTTCTCTCTCTATATCCGTACTTTGCCTCTCTTCATCCAGATCTACTTTTTTTCTCTTACGTCTAATGGAACATCAATCACCAAGAAACAATCCCAAAACAACAAATTCAATCACCAAAACCATATCCGAAATAAGTATCTTTTCATGGATTATGTTTATGTTCTTTTATGGATGGAGTAATAGTATTATCTTGATGTGAAGGTTAAAGTCGATTTGGATCCATAACAAGGTATGGTTCTAACTTCTAACTATGTTGTTTCGATATGATTCCTATAGATCTGGCCAGTTTTGAAGTGATATGTTTTTTATAATACAAATTTTTTCGTCAAAATTTTCTTTACTATCAATTGATTTAATAAATTTTTAACCAGTTTTGTGTAACAAATATGATTTTATCATATTATTCATAGATCTAGAATATATAGTCTATTTCAAAAAAAAAAAAAAAATGTACAATCAAATTCCAATTTGTGTCGGTTCTTTTAATCCCCAATTATTTAACATTTTTTTTAATAAAAACCGGCCAACCGGTTTAGACCGGTCATCCGGTTTTTAATTCATTTTCATGGGCTTATTTTGGGCCTGGAAATGCCAAAAACCAGGCTTACAAAAAATGATCAAATTACAGGCCTTACGTTTTCCAATTTCCTTTTGTTGGGCTCATTTTTTGGACTTGTTAATAAAACAAGCTCCCCAAAACTAGATCAAAATAGGCCCAAAAAGCGATTAACTTCCAAAACACACTTCATAAAACCCTGAATCTCATTTCCTTTTGTATTTTCATCATCTAACTGCCGACATATCAATCATGAATCGTGACATGGATTTGATTCGGGTAAATTTCTGCTTAATGAATCAATGTATTTTATTTTTATCGTATTTTGGTGAAGGTGAAGTACGGATTAGGGCTTGTATTAGCTATTGAATGTCTTTCTGTTACATAACAAGCGATTTTGAATTCAATGTCTGTTGTATGTTAGTTACATTTTTATAGTTTTTGTTGCAAGTTTTAGATGCGCTGATAACCACATAGAAAATTTGTATCATAGACTAGCGAACTGTGATCTTTTACTAGATAGTTTTGTTGGTTTGAATCTGGTGATTGAAAGATGTTGTGGACGATTAGGTTTAGATCATTTAGGTGCGTTTTGTCCGGTTATGGATCGAGCCGAACTAAACTGAAACCAAAAATTTATACAACAGGAAAACAAACCGGCTAAGGATTGGGTTGGTTTGGTTTGGTTTTTGTTAGCCCTAGTTAATTGTATTTGTCAGGTTATTTGTTTTGATGATAGTTGCATGATACACTAAATAGACTGCGAGCGTGTGAATGTTGTGATAGTGATTGTTTTCAGTCGGTTTTTTTATTGGTTATGTGACTTGGAATGGAGAGTTTAAATGAAGAGTTTGCTGGGTCTTAGTTGCGGATTTTAGAGTTATAGTTATCAGAAAAATGCTATGCATTATTATCTTAAGAAGTTTTATATCATACTCCTGTATTAACCAAGTATTATAGGCTGCTATTTACCACATTATATGCTACTCTACAAGCCTACACTAAATAAGTTTTGAATCGAGTCTACCTTTGAATGATCCTGAGCCGTATCTTAGTTAAGTTTTTACAGTTTTTGTTATAAGTTTTAGATATGTTGAGTTAATAACAAACTTAAAAAAATTGTATCAAGTAATTTTATAGACCTAGCAAACTATGTTCTTGTACCAGATAGTTTTGTGTTTCTGCTGATTTCGCTTTGGATCTGGTGTCTGAAGCACCAATTTTGTGTTGTTCGGTTAGGTTTAGACGATTTAGGTGCGTTTTCTTTGGTTTTGGCCTAAGCCAAACCAAACCAAAAGCCAAACAGGCTAGTGACCGGTTCCCTTTTTCAGTCGGTTTTGATTAGCCTTAGTTTTGTGTAATTTGTTTAGTTATGTGTTTTGATGATAGTTGCATGATATACTAAATAAACTGCGATCGTGTGAATGTGATTTTGAATGTAGTGTTCGCGTATTTTGGAGTATTAGTTATCTGAAAAATGTTATGTATTACTTTTGCAAGAAGTTTTGAATATACTCCCTATTACCATAGTATTATTGGCTACTATGTACCGTATTATATGTTACAGTATGTTGGATCTATCTGAATTGAGTCCGCCTTTGAATGAAGTAACATAGGCTACCTTGTACCAGATTATATGTTCCGTGTTCAGGTTTTTGTTTTTACTGTCTGTTTGATTTTGTGTTTTGATATATGTTTTTTATTGAACAGTATGGAAATGACTTGTTCCATTACCTACCTGATAACATTCAACCCGGCACTGCCGACCCTTTCGAAAGACTCCAACAAAGGTTAGATGAGTTCCAGTATGTAGTGAGACCAGTTGTAGGTGATGATGGGAATTGCGTCCCACGTTCTATTGCCCACCAGCTTTTTTCAAATGAAGAGCACCATCCTTATGTGAGGGAAACGGTTGCAGCACAGGTAAATTCTATTATAAACACCTAATCTTCTATAAATTCTAAATTATGTAGCTATTCAATGTCATTTTTTTTTGCAGCTACGTGTTTTCTGGGAAAGATACATTTACCAAAGATCCGCTGGTGCTTATGAGAGATATGTGGACAAAATGGCTACACAGTATAGTTTCTATTCACAAAACCTACTTTTTTTTTTTTTCTAAATTCTCCTCTTTTGCCAGTTATAATCTTTACTGATTGATTGCAGGACTAAGTGGTGTGACTTTACGTTTTGCCAAGCAGCCGCGGATGTGGTAATTATTGATTTTTGATTTTTTTTGTTTTTTTTAATCTATGATCTTGTTGACATTGTTTTTTTTTTTATGCAGTTCCGTGTGAAGTTTTTTGAGATTGTTTCGTATGACAGCTATGCAAAGTGCATCATTCTCCCCCATGACCGTGTCTTTAAGAAAGGTAATTGCTGTTTGCGCTGTTTTTCTTTGTAAATTTGTACGGCTTTGACTAGTTCTTTTGTTTGCTACAGTCATCTTCATCTGTTCATCGGACGAGCATACCGACTCTATGTTTCCCGTTGGTAGTATGCTTCTCTTATATGTATTTTCAAGATTTTCATTGTATTATCTTACCATTGTTTTTTTTGTTCCGTTAGGAGTGCAGCAGGAGCGAGTCCCCCCTGTTTCAGACGTGAGGCTTAGGTTGATGAGGAACACTGGTCTTTTTACCGCTCAAGACCTTAATCGAAACTTGCATACGCATTTTGCATGAAGGTATTACTAAATTTACCAATATAGCTGTCCTTGGATCTTGGTTTGTGAACATGAGGATTGCCTGTTTTATTTACTTTTTATTCTTGTTGGTAAATCTGATTAATGAGCTGTCTTTTCTGCTCATTTACATATGGTCTTTTTTAGAAGTAACACTGCAATAACCAAACTGATCTTGACATCCGCATTAAATGTTTGGATGACATGTTTTATGCTTTAGGAATACTTCAGAATCGTATCTAACCAAACAGGTATATAAAATCACATTTAGCTAAACAATAGGATTGCACTCGCTAAACCAGTTTTCAAACTTGCTTTGGTACTTAGTCCGTGTGTTTATATATACTTTGATTGTTAAGATTCAGGATAGAGTATGTATGCAGTAGGTTTTCTTATTAGGCAGAATTGCATATATATCCCTCCCAAAATGAATAATTGCATATATCCTTTGTACAAGTTTTTGATGCACATAATACAATGGTTTTTATGCATGCTTTGGATATATATGCAATTATGCATTTTCAGAAGGATATATATATGCAAAAAGCCCCTTGTTAATATGGTCTCATGTAAAATTTTCAGTTTAAGATAGAGATTAACATTTTTGTTTCAAACATTTACTGTTACTTGCTACAAAAACCAGTTTAACTACCTGGATTATTAGTTATTTTAAAAACTTTTTTAACACAACTTGCACTTCAAAATTTGTCATTGGCTCGTTAACACAACTTGTCCACCCACCCATTTGCCACATTCACACGGAGTAGTGTTTGAGATGTTTCATTCCAACCATTTGTCGAAAGTTTCATCTTTTTGCTGGTTTTCTGATGTTCTGTTTCTTTTTATTTATGCACGCAGGCTTGCTACCTGGTGTTTGCTTATGTGTGGTCTTTTGAATTTGGATCTTAGATTTGGTGCAAGAGCACGGTGGATTTTTGTCAGACATTAAAACTCACACTTACTTTTTTGTCGGCGATTGCTTTGTAATTTTTCTTGCTTCTTAAAACCTCATTGGGTAGCTGAGTTTTAACCACAAGATACTGTGGTACACTGTTGGAAAACTTTCGTATTAGGTTATTGGGAACTTCTGTAATTTTTGGGTTACATGCTTGGTGACTGATCATTTCTGTTTTAAGTTGATAACAAAAACTCTGGACTGTATTATCTCTTTAGACATTACAGGTTATTGAAATACCCGAGTTGATTCAATGCTTATTAACAATTGCAATTGCAATTGCTTATTCACCAACTGTTACAAGAGTATATTTCTTCTAAGCTACATCTTTGGAAACAACAGTTGTGTTATCCATTACTGGATTGCATCGAAAAATATTGCTGTTGCAAAGACGGTTAATGGTGATCTGTTTATCTAGATAAATTATTATATAGACACGACATAAAGGTTTATGGTTATATTCAAGCACAGATTAAGCCAGCCCGGCTCGGTGAATCAGAATAATGTTAGTTTAGGTTGTGCACCTTGGGTCTTTCGGCATGTGTGTTATCGGTTCGGCTTTGGGCTTGTGCAGTTGGATTTCAAACATTCCTATTTTAAACCAAAACTAAACTAAACCCGATTCTAATCTCGGTTTCGGTTTGGTCACAAGAGTATATTTCTTCTAAGCTACATCTTTGGAAACAACAGTTGTGTTATCCATTACTGGATTGCATCGAAAAATATTGCTGTTGCAAAGACGGTTAATGGCGATCTGTTTATCTAGATAAATTATGATATAGACACTGCATAAAGGTTTATGGTTGATATTCAAGCACAGATTAAGCCAGCCCGGCTCGGTGAATCAGAATAATGTTAGTTTAGGTTGTGCACCTTGGGTCTTTCGGCATGTGTGTTATCGGTTCGGCTTTGGGCTTGTGCAGTTGGATTTCAAACATTCCTATTTTAAACCAAAACTAAACTAAACCCGATTCTAATCTCGGTTTCGGTTTGGTCACAAGAGTATATTTCTTCTAAGCTACATCTTTGGAAACAACAGTTGTGTTATCCATTACTGGATTGCATCGAAAAATATTGCTGTTGCAAAGACGGTTAATGGCGATCTGTTTATCTAGATAAATTATGATATAGACACTGCATAAAGGTTTATGGTTGATATTCAAGCACAGATTAAGCCAGCCCGGCTCGGTGAATCAGAATAATGTTAGTTTAGGTTGTGCACCTTGGGTCTTTCGGCATGTGTGTTATCAGTTCGGCTTTGGGCTTGTGCAGTTGGATTTCAAACATTCCTATTTCAAACCAAAACTAAAATAAACCCAATTCTAATCTCGGTTTCGGTTCGGTTCTTTTTAAACCTGTCAAAAAAAAAAAAGAACCGAAGAAACTGAAAACGATGTTTTTTAATTTACTCCAATCTATACTACTATATAATGCATTTGGGACTATTTTATAATTAGAAAGGCTTAAAATTCAGCATTTTACTTGCTGCTTATTATGGAAGGATTTCAAAATTAATTGGTTAGAAAAAGTTGGTTAGGAAGAAAGTTGGTTATGAAGTTTGTTAGAAAGCAATTTGGTTATTCAAACTAAAATTATTTGGCTTAACCATATCTACCATCTCTACTTAAAAAGCATAAAAACAACTAAATGTGTAACCGAATAACCGAATAACGCAAAATATAGTCACAGGTACCCACCGCCGCGTTGCGCGGGTACCGTTCTAGTAACAACACATGCAAATTTGGCATGATAATCAAATTATAAGTCAAGATGAGAATGATTAAAAATGAAATTTTGGTATGATAACTGGATTAACATGATGAAATATACAAACATTTTTAATGTTTCATAAAAGTTATAGCACAGATCTAATGGTGTCATCTTAGTTAAAAGAAAAATTTCATGATAAACTGACTATAATTATCTTTTTATTTACACGATTCGTTTAAAGATGGTTGAATGTGCACCATACATCAGGTGTCACTTCAGGGGTTAAATATGGTTCAAGATGGTTAAGAGCAACCAGACCAACACATTTCAACTGTCAAGCTGTACCATTGTTTTGACCTGTTATCCAACCTGCATGACCAACTAATGTTTGCACTCTCAGTAGAAAAAAAACCCCAACAGAAGTCGATCAAACATACTGAGGGTCTATAAAAAACAATGGCACGTGAACTCCAAAACATACTCAGGGTCTTACAGTCAACATCTTAACGCATGACTTGCTGGAGTGCATGAGGAGTCAACCATGTGAATTTTTGCCCGTCAACCTCAGCCTGAACATTAAGGTATTGGTAAACTAACATTAGGTGAAATAACACATACATGAAAATTACACAGATAAGTCATTTCATTTGAGCTAAGAAGCAGTGTGAACTTTGAAAGATAATGGTTTGAACAGAAGAATCAGGATCAGCTGACGCGAGCATATAAATTAAAGATGCAAGGGTTTTATAAGTACATTGGATATCATTCATGTAATTTTCGGAAGTCAGAAAGGTTGATCAAATTTAGCAAATACAAAGGTTCATCAAATTAATCAACACAATACAGGATATCATTCATGTAACTTTATAAGTACATTGGATATCAGGATCAACAGCGTGAATGATTTAATCAATACAATACAAAGGTTCATCAAATTTAGCAAATGGTCCAGTAAAGAAGGAAGACAGTAACTTACATCACCGGCATCATGACAAAATTTCGGAGTCAAAACGCGCCACTTGTCGTTTGGTAGAACTGTTGTGGTTCATAGAAATTTGGTGCAGGTTTTGCGTGAATGTTCCGTTATTTCTGTGTGTTGAGCAAGGGAACACATACTGCAGAAGACAAGTATAGCAGCTTAAGATGTTGAAAACGCCATATGCATATGCTTAAGTAGAAAGACAATAAGGCGATTGTATCTACTTATTAAACGCCATATGATTAAAAACAGATCATGAACTTTTTCGGTGTGTTCAAGTTATGCCAATCTACTTGACTAATAACCGAGTTTAAACCCAAACCTACCAACAAGAAACAAACACATACAAGTAATTGGTATGTCTTCCAACTGTTCTTTCTCAAAAAGAAAAAAAAAGAAAAAAACATAAGATTACTCGAACACCTTTAAGAAGCTAGCTTAATCAAAACATTATAGGCTGTTAAGCACTGCAAAAAATACTTAGCAAAACACCTATCAAGTAATTGCAGCATTTCTGCAGTACTAAGTTCTTCATGGGTTGTCCTGCATGTGGTGCAAATTATACTGGCAGAAACCATAATCGTTAAATACCACTGATCAAAGTACTTTGTAGATGCATACATTATTATCATGTTTTTGGATTAATAGCTTAATCGACCATAACATATCAGATCCAGTGACAGATAAAAGATAGGGAAGTGACTGGTTCAAACTTCTCAAATTTCAGAAACGAGTTTCTGCTCCACCTCGCCTTCAGGACTAGCAGTTACCAATCAACTGTCTGACCTAGTTGCATAATATTCCGAGTTTGTAGGTCTGTATGTATAACCTCAATTCCTGCTCGAAACAGACCAAGTCTTCACATTGTCACATGAATTAAACTTAGAAGGTAAGCTATTTCATACGATTATTTTTTAGTATTTCAAGATTCACTTTCCATTCTACTTTACCAAAATATATCGTATATAGTAATAGGCATAAAGAGGATACTAAGACAAAATGACAATATCACTGGTTTTTTGCTTTTGCATTTTATCAATAGTTGTGATATTTGTTGATAAACTATAATACTCGTAAAGAAGAATTTATCACTCAGCTGTAACAGATAAGTATAAAATACTACAGAAACAAGGAGAGTAACGCAAACACACACTCAAACATGAAGCACCTACAACGTCGCTTTGCTAAATAACTTTCTACCATGGAAAAATCTGCTGCTAGGAGATAAAGATCTATACCATATGCCTAGGGAGCATGCTCTGAAAATAGACAGATAGCAACCACATGAAACATATCAAGAATGTGGAGAAGTTACCGGTACAGCACCCGGGCGTGAAGGAAAGCATGACGCACTCTAGAAAAATTATGATTACATATAAATGGCTAAATCTATCTAATACTAAATAGTAATTCAATCTTCGTGGCTAGGCTTACTAGCTTAATGTTCATCACAATAATACAAAATATATATGACGTTTACTTTAAAGTCTGTTAAAGCGACAATTTGCCTAGCTTTTACTGATATGTCATAATAGCCTAGAATTTATTGAGCAACTAACTGAACAGCTTGTTATTCACGCCGTTGTAGTGGTTAAAAAAGAAAAGTAATAACAGTTAAAAAAAAGTTAAGTCTATATAAGATCGTTACATCATAATGTTTCATGAAAAATATAGCATATATTTCGTGGTATAGTCATCTAAGTTGTATATCAGTTGAACTTAAAAATTTATGATACATAATGATGTTTTTATTTATAGGATTCGTTTCCACTGAAAGATGGTTAAATATGCAGCGTATGTCAGGTATCAGTTCAGGGGTTCAAGATGATAAAGCGCCACTGCTTACTGAAACCTGGTCAACCCAAACCAACACATTACAGCTTTCAATCTGTAGTCTGATGGATCCAGACCAAGTACAACCGAAAAATTCGGCCATAAAATGCAGGTCTTTTCTTTGCAATTGCTGAAAGGCTGTTAAGGCATAATAAAGTGATTAGTGAAGGTGTACGGAAGTACATTTACTGAAGCAAATCAGCATTACCATTTACCAATGATATAGGGTACGAGTAGTCTAGAGCTAGCATAACATTCGAATAAACATTTAAAAGAAAAGTCTTGTTCTGAATTTCGGAAGTGATTAGAATTGCCGTCTTAAAAATAATTTTTTCAACATAGCGAAAGTAGCAATAGTTCATGAATCCCAGTTGACTGTTGCCGTGTCATAAGTATACTTGGAATTATTTGAGCACGTCAAATTTCACAAAGAAAAGCCCATAGCAATATGCAAACGTGACAGAGATAAGTATACCTCTTAATTAGTATGATAACCACTTGACAGTGGGATAGCTTCACCCGAAAAACACCTACATTAAGTATGTTAAAATCATCCGCTACGCAAATGATGAGACAGATAGCATCGATAAAGACAAGATGCAACAAAGAGTCTGTAGCGATACCTGCAGAAGTTTGATGTTCGGCAATAGGATGATCAAACGTATACAAAAGAGTCACAAACTTCAGTGCACAAAATGTCCCATAACTTTCCAGCTTGAAGAATCATTTAGCTACAGAAGAAATACAATAGTGTGAGTGACTTGATCCATACAATATAAAGGTTCAGCAAATACGCAGTCCAGTAACAAAGGAAAAACATAACTCACATCACGGGGATAATGACAATGGGCAAATCGGTTGTGGTTCTGGTACAGCGTTTGTGAGAATGTCTCTGTGTGTTGTTGTCTTACCTAGGAAACATACTGCACAGGACAAGTAGCAGCTTAAAAATAAAAACTTTGTTGAGACTTTTAGTAACGCAAATGCAAAGAAAAGACGTGAAGAAGCACCTATTTGTATGGAAAGTATAAAGTCAATTATATGTCCTCTGTAGAAAACACAAACAGAGTGACAGAACAATAATAATAATTGTAAGTTGGTTTATTCAGCGGAAACATAAATCCATAAGAGGAAAATGAGGCTTGCTTACGAGTGGGAATAACACACTTGGTCGATCCAATGGCATTATCATCATAATAAACAAACATAAAATCGGAAGAATAGTTGGTTTACTTAATTAGCAAGCAGTAACTAGTGCGGGAATCCGTTCCGCAGCTACCTTAGAAGCTTGGGCCCAGCCATGTGATGTCTTGATCCAACAAAGGACGCGAGTTCGAATGGGTCCCTGCCAATCTACATTTTTTTTTTATCCAACTAGTGCGGGAATGAATCAACAAATATATAATTACTACTACCAAACAAGAGTACTCATTCATTTAACAAGCTAAGTAGTAACAAACAAGAGCGAGAATGCACGATTATCACATTACATCACGAGAGTTTAAGTCTAATGAACAAAAAAAGAGGAGTACAAACTACTACGCTTTCCTAATCTTCTTGTTCGATTTCTCCGGCTCGTTCTTGGAAACGCTTTCCTCACCTAATTCAGATGGTTCTGGTTCAAGCACTCTTTTGGCCCAAATTTTCTGATGCAAATAATGGCAAAGGTGATCCATATTCGTCTTTCGACGAATACGGTCTCTATGGAGCAGGTTAGTATTATACTTCATCCCTTGACTCTCATAGGTCCATTTAAAAAGACGGAGTGCTTCCACTTCCTCGTCGATACAATCAGGTTCGCCAATGGACCAACGCAAATAATCACAATAGTATTTGTCAGGAATAAATTCATCTTCTGGGACATAAGGTCTGTAACGTAAACCATGATCTTTCAAAACTTGTCTCCATAAATAATCGGCTATCTCTTCGTCAGTACGTGGATGTGTTCCGTATAAAGGAACATTCGGGCCCCAATAAAACTCCCTAACTCGGCGAGGCATCTTCGAATCGATCTTTTTTGTTATGGTGGTGGTTACGGTCTTCTGCCACAGGCTTTTACTTTATGATGATGGGTGTTCGGGATTTTGGGGTTGCGCTTTTTTTCTGGATATTCCCTCTAATCCACCGTCGATAAATGTCGAGTATTTTGTCTAACAATTTATCCCAATCTTTTATTAAAATACTACTCCACTTATACAACTACTACATCCGTCTCAAAATATAAGTCCAGTTTGACTTTCTATATCGAACTTTGGCCTTAAATATTTTTGTGTATATTGTATATCACTTGATGAAAATTATACCAAATGAAAATACATATAAAACACTATCCATCTATATATTTTGCATCAATTATTATATAATACAACCAAAAATATTTAAGCTCAAAGTTCAATTAAAAAAGTCAAAGTTGACTTATTTTTGGGACGAAGAGAGTAATACATATAACCAATTTCAAATTTTTTTTACCACTTATCAACAACTCAACCTAACATATAATATTATTTCTTTTATATTTAATTTAATTACTTAAAATTTATATTAAACAAAATTTAGCCCCAAAATTCTGATTAACTACATGCCTAAACAAATGGATACCTGGTCCACAAGTCCACTTAACCCACGCTAAAAGAAACCCAGTCCAATGATATTAACATTCAACCTTAAAAATTTCACACAATACCTAATCCCTCTCTCTCAAACATCAATGCCTCCAATCCCTTCAAATCTTCCAACTACAAAAGCCCAGTAATCATCCTTGTATCCACCATCTTCATATCACAATTTACCCACAAACTAAAACCCAAATGCTATGAACATACAACTTTCGTGTTTCTTTAATCTTGACTAGAAGAAAAAATGTTTCAAGCACAAAAAAAAGTAGCCATTTGTGGGTTGCCACGTGGCAGGTTGTGTGTTGTGACTTTGGGTTGGCCAATAAACTGGTTGGATGAAAGGTAGTATGATTTTATTAAAAAAATATTATTTTTGTATGTATAAAATGAAAATTAGGTTGGCAACCTTATGGATAAACATAGTCTATTAGGCGGTGTTTGTTTAAGCTTTTTATATGTGGGCCGAGCTTACGAGCTTATTCGATTTCGGGTTATATAAAATAAGACTCAATTTTTTGGCTTATTTTTAAACTTATGGGCTTATATAAGTTTATCATATAATAATAAACTCATATATGCCCACAAGTCTTAAAATAAACCAGAAAACGGACTTATGAAATATAAGCTGAAAACAAATAAGCTCATAAGCCACATATAAGCTTAAACAAACACCCCCTCAGTGCAACCCAACTCAGGACAGATGACACCACTAGCACATTAGCTACAACAATTTCATGACCAACTAACCGTAATAGAAAAACTGAGGACACTACCAAAAGCATTCTTCAGTGTCATACCAGTCGCTACTTGCTTTCATATTTCATCTCCTTTCCCTACACATATTATTAAAAGAACTTGTTAGGTTGAGTTATTAGAATTATGAAACAAATGAATTGCATGTGATTCAAATTAAAAGGCTCACCGACTGTGATGTAACTATTTTAGTGAACACATTGATTAGAATATGATCATCCGAAAGGCAAGACACAATATTAGCATCATGAAAGATTAGTGACTTATATATTAAAACGAAGTAGAGTACTTAGATTTGGGAAAAAAATGGTAAAGTAAAGAAACTAATAGTCATTTTTCTTTTTTTCTTTTTTTTTTTCACTGCATGCGAGATAACTTATAGATATTCCTTTCTGAAAAAAGATAACTTATAGATATTAGTTGTCACATAGGGAAGTTACAATGAAAACTTCACCAGACTATGCACCCTTACTATGATAGTAACTACTTAGGGGGTTGGCAGTGGACGCCACAAGGCACGTGAAGGGATCGGTGTGGCGCGGTAACACCGCCGCCGTCCCCCTTATCACGCACGGGATCCTTCATGTGGGTGAAAGTTTCACGCACGGGAAGCAAATTTTTTTTTCGAACGTAGCAAAGTTTTATTTGACCGTTGGAGGTNATATACGATCCAAAAAAACATACCAAACCCAAAAAAAATAAAAAAGAAAAAAAAAAACTCAACCATATGGAGCATAAAAGAATTGGTTCGACTGTATTGTTAGACGAGCCGTTTGAGTGGTCTAACGATAGTAGTCTCGACGTTTTTATTAACGCGATTGAGGAAGATGAGGAAGATGATACGGCAAGGTCGACACGCAATCTCGCCAGTTCATATTCGGGATCCTCCGATCCAACCGGTGTTTGACGAAGCAGCCTTAGCCGAGATACGACATGAGGAACTACATTTTCGTCTCCGATTTGATCTTATGGAGCATATTCACGCTCAACGATTACCATACATTGAGGTGGATGATGAAGACGATTAAAATTAGTTTTTTAGTATTATGTAATGTTATTTTATGTTTTTTAGGAAGTATGTAATGTTTTTTTAATTTTAATGGAATTGTTGTTTTTTATTTAATTTTAATGGAATTTAAGGGAAAAAAAGAAGAAGAAAGGAAGTGAGTGATGGGTGAGTGATCGAATGCCAACAAAAATAAGGGTGAGTGATGTGAATGATGTGGCATAAGAGGATTGGTTGGGAGTGAGTGACTGATGGGAGAGAGAGTGCCACAACCAACGCCAACCCCCTTACGGCCTTACATATATATATGACAGTAACTACTTAGAAGTGAGTTTTTTCTGGTTTGAAATTCATTTAGGATATACGACCATATATTTACAAAGTTGCAGCCAATGAGACAGAAATTAACTATAACAGAAGAACAAATAAGACTGTTCTTGTTGTTCGTTGTTCTAGCACTAAACTGATGACAAATAGATAAAAAGGCAAGCAAAGTTCTTATACCAATAAGAAACCTGAGTCTAACCTTGGTAAGTCAAAGACCATTAAATTAATAAGTGGCTTGACTTGATGTACATTTATGAATGGGATTTACTGGGCTTAAGATTAAAATGCAGTCAATGAGATGGCAATTAACTATAACGGAAGAGACTATAAATGGGATTTAGTGGGCTTAAGATTAAATTGCAGTCACTGAGATGGCAATTAACTATAACAGAAGATATTATAAGACTGTTCTTGTTGTCCCTTGTTCTAGCTCTAAACTGATGATAAATAGATAAAAGGCAAGCAGAGTTCTTAAACTGATAAGAAACCTGAGTCTAACCTTCAGAAGTCAAACAACATTAGATTGGCCCGACTTGTACCGAGACAAGTTCGAAGAAGATTCAGAAGAAGCAAGGACATAATATGTTGGTCTAACATATGCTATAATTAGAGATTTAGTGGGCTTAAGGTTAAAATGGAACATCTATCTATACGCTGTCAAATAATGTTTTCCTTTACAGCACTAACTTAAAACAACTTAGACATAGATTCCTAACACAGACATAAACATTATTTTACTAATACTGAAAACAGCCACTGCAAACTTCACGCTGTCCATCTTCATCTCAACTGGTTACTTGTCTCAGCGTATAAATATGACCCTCTTCTTGTTTCTTGAAGTAACCGACAGAGCACCCTTTGTTTCAACAATACCACGTATTCCGTGCGAAGGGGTTGCATTAACTTCCTTTGTTTCAACAATTACCACATTTTCAGCTGTAGATGATTCCACATCCTGCTATATCATTGTATTACAGTATTATATTCAAACACAAAAATGGACTTTTTATTGAGTAATATATGACAGATCACAATAAGTATACATTAATAGTACACCTTAGATGAATTAGTTGTATCCAGTTTTGGTTCTTCAGTTTTTTCTACTTTCCAAGTATATTTTCTTTTGTCACCATCTGCTTCATTCACATCTTTGACTTCAGATTGGAATTGCGAAACATGCAAACATAATTTTGATAGATAAAAGTCATTTATAGTTTATGACGCATTAATTTATAAATATACAAATTAATGAGACTGCATGTCATTAATTGCTGTTATGAACACATAGGCGGTTTTCACAGACTTAAATCATAGGACCAACAATGTAACAAACAATTTCACATTTTCTCGTGATACATAGCATTCTAACATTCAATCTAACAAACATTTCCTAACTTGTAAAAAGGCAAATAGACATGGTAAAAATTAACATTTAATTTAGACTTGTTCTAAAAAACTACACCAAAATATAACATTTAATTTAGACTTGTTCTAAGCATTCACATACACATGGTAAAAATTACATCAATAATGCCAGAGTATCATATATACCTTACAACATCACAATCAGCTAAAAAACCTAAAATTTGTCATAATTTAATTTAATTTAATTTTTTCAAGCATTGTGGTATCCCAAAAGACCTAGACTCTGATTACAAAAGAGGATAACATTTTTTTAGTCATTACCTAAAAAGATAGTCATAAATGAACGTGTAACAAATGATACATGACAAAGAAATCGTTGTTCTTACATGATGTTTAACATATCCCTAATAGGTGGATGACAATGCCCATGGAACAGCCGAAGCACTGGATGATTATTTACGATATGACCACCTGATTCTGTTAAGCCCCTTGCAGTCCAAAAAAGCAACAGTAAACTGCAAAACCGAAACATGCATATAAAAATGTATTAAATGTCAAAAAAGATGAAAGTAGTTGTTCTCCTTTTTAACTTGGTAAAATACACCTAGTGATAAGATACTAAATAAGTGATTTGTGAGGTTTGTCATTAGAAATGTGAACGAAAAAGGAAAAAGGATTTGTGGCCGACTTGGGAGATATTAGGAAAGATAATATAGACCTTTTTTTCCTGTAAAATTTTATATTATCATGACCAGCATTACCAAAAATAACATAAAGGTATTGATGCACACGTTGGCGGTCATTGACAGTCAATTTATAACTGATTACAAACTAAATGGATCATGAGTTTCCAATTCGTGATAGAGTTTGGCTGCTGGAAATCAAGCTACAAACCTTCAATTCTAGAAATCTGATGGAGTTTTGTGGTCACTATTCTGGATGATCTGGTATCTTAGGAATACTAACTCTTTAATTGCACTATATGTCTCTCGTGATGGGTTAAATCATTACGTCCGGGAAAGCGATTGTGATGACAGAATGTGGGATTTTAATTGTGGTGTCCACTAACGATCCATTTTACCTTTAGCACCTACATACTAAAACCAAAAGTTTGAGGTGAATTAATCTTGACAAAAGCTATCTATATCTTCCTTCTTTATTAATGTAACATTGCAGTCCTCATCACTACCTGGCTAAATACTAATCTGTCCTATGAAAGTTTCAATAAAAACATTTTAGTTACTTATTATACGCCTAAGATGATATATTGCCCAAATATTAAAATAATGCTACTTAAATTCTCAATTAACCCTCCAAACTAAAACTTATTAAATATTCAGTACACACTTGTACATTTTTTGGCATACAAAGATAACTATAAGACCTTTTAGAACATAAAAAAGATAATTTATAGTCAAACTTCTAATACACTTTCTACGGCATGGACAAAACATAATTAATTTTCGGACCATCAAATCATTTAGCTTTCAATTTTCATAGTGTGTCTTAAAAGTGAAAAAAGAACGGTTTAAAAATACAAAACATTTCATCCAAAACATGTTCTAAGCATCTGACCATAACAGCATGGAATGTCCCATTCACAGTATCGTATTTATTTAGAGATTCTCGCCTTGGCGTATTGGTACTACACCACTACCAAATGTGGACCATGATTTGAATGTAAATTTCAGATTTACTAAAGATGATAGCAGGGAGAATAATACCTCACATATAGGGCATGCCCATATGCAATGTTCACAATATATTTCTATCGTCTCTATTGCAAGTGTTAGTGTATATAGATGCTCTTATACTCCTGTTGCACCACGTTCCCATTTTTATATTGTTGTCCTCTATTTTTGCTATATCGTCATATGGTGAGCAATGATATGTCATAACCTAATTTGGTTNTTTTCATAGTGTGTCTTAAAAGTGAAAAAAGAACGGTTTAAAAATACAAAACATTTCATCCAAAACATGTTCTAAGCATCTGACCATAACAGCATGGAATGTCCCATTCACAGTATCGTATTTATTTAGAGATTCTCGCCTTGGCGTATTGGTACTACACCACTACCAAATGTGGACCATGATTTGAATGTAAATTTCAGATTTACTAAAGATGATAGCAGGGAGAATAATACCTCACATATAGGGCATGCCCATATGCAATGTTCACAATATATTTCTATCGTCTCTATTGCAAGTGTTAGTGTATATAGATGCTCTTATACTCCTGTTGCACCACGTTCCCATTTTTATATTGTTGTCCTCTATTTTTGCTATATCGTCATATGGTGAGCAATGATATGTCATAACCTAATTTGGTTATTAGTGCTTTCATAATGTATTGTGTAATATATCAATGAGTGCTTATAATCTTCTCTCTATGACTCCTAATATATATAACAGTTTTAGTAAGCTTACTTGCACCATGGGCTCCCACCCTCACAGGCTAACCAAGGGTTAGAAGACTACCCAAGAACACATGAATAAGGATCAACGGATATCAGCCATGGCTGTTTTTCATGTCAACCGATGCACCAACAAATGCCTAACCAAGCTCATAATTTTCAACCTCCTCCAACCATGCTCTGAATCTGCCATACAAAAGTGGAGCACTCCATAACTTTTCTGTACCTAAAAATAAATATAATAGCAAGACATCTAATAATAAGACGAATAAATGATTAAGATAAAAACTATAAATAGTTTTACCAGAACTAAGCTATGTTATCTGCAGGGGACGTAGTACAGGGTATAAACAGGCACACCACACTCTTCACTTGAATTGGGAGTTTCATAGACCGATATGGTATGAGGAAAATCTCTTTCAAAGTTGCCTTGCAGAATAAAAAGTAAGTTGTCAATATGTCAAGTATTTAAAATATTGACATAAAGGATATGATTTAGACTTTAAAACATACACCTTGCAATCATATAAGGCTTATTTGATGAAATGTGTTGGACTTGCGTTGAAATTATCCCATTTTGCAACAAATCAGTTAACATATGAATCATATATATCATATAAATATCGAGGTTTTTTAACTAATCGGTGTGTAGTGATGAGAGATATCGGCTGATAACGGGAATACTCATTTGACACCTAACGTTTTGCCTAAATGACACGATCATAGACAAATAGTGAGAATGGTTGTCAGTTATCATCCAGACAAATGATTTAAATATGACACCACAACCGTTGTAAGGATCCACAAAGGTGGTCCTTCTCTGTTTTTACAATCACAAAAACATTACAAATAGTATACATTCAAAGGCTAATTTCTTAGTGTGTGCATTGTTGGTGAACAAATTGATCATTGTTAATAACATACATTTCTTTTCAATAAACCATCTTCCACAATCCCTATTTTTCTTTTCAGTACACAAAATATTCAACATGACCTGTGTAAACTTGACAATTAAACGTACCTTTTTTTGGATGAGTTGCAGAACATTAGAGCATGATGATTAAGGTTTAGCAGTTCATTTATTCTGCCAAAACAGCAAAATCAATCTTCCAGCAATATTTTACAAAGATAATGGCCTTGTAAATTAACAGTTGACAATGAGATGTATATGGCAGATAAGATATGGAGAATGAATTAAAAAGGAGATGAAAATTAACAAAATAAAATTGTAAAATCAAAACGGATAAAAATTACCTACACGATATCTCCAACTTTAGTTTCTTCCCAAGATTCAGTGAACAAAAGATTTAACAATCATACACAGTAAATTGATTTGAGTTTCAGATGATTGATCGTGTACTGAATAAGAAAGAGGAAAGGCGGAGTAGATGAAACATAAACAGTTATTTGTTGCTATGGAACGTGGGTGGTTTTTTCTTTGAGTATTATATTTAGTTATATTCGCTTTGCATATGAAGAAGTGGGAACAAAATTGACGGAGAAGCCGACACGTCAAAGAAAATTTAGGTGGCATACTTAGAATTTTGCCACGTACGTACGATGTTATTATCTTGATTTAGTGAAGTAAAAGATGCTACAGTACTTTACAAGAACTAATCCCAGATAGTTTATGATTATATAATGGTAGAGTATAACAGAATATAAGTTATAAATCAATATTTGTTATTTACATAATTGTATTTTCCTTTTCTATTTTAAATAGGAACAACAATTATATAATTAGTAGTTAAACACTACCCTCTTATATCATTCATGCAATTTTCGGAAGTTAGAAAAGAGTAGTCGAATTACAACAACCATGAATAATTTCATCCATACAGTACAAAGGTTCATCAAATTTAGCAAATGGTCCAGTAAAGAAGGAGGACTGCTCAAACACCTTTAAGAAGCTTAATGGCTTAATCAAAACATTATACGCTATTAAGCTCAAAAAAGCTTAGCAAAATACGGAGTACTTATCAAGTAATCGCAACATTTCTGCAGTGCCAAGTTCGCCATGGGTTATCCTGCATTCGTTGCAAATTATACTGGAATCGACAATAATCGCTAAATAGCATTGATTAAAGTACTTTGTAGATGCATACATTATCATGCTCTGGGGAATAATAGCTTAATCAACCATTAAATATCTGATCCAATGACAGATAAAAGACAAGGAAGTGACTGGTTCAACTTCTCCAATTTCAGAAACGAGTTTCTGCTCCTCCTCGACTCAGGACTAGCAGTTGGCTATTAACTTGGTTTACCAAGTGTTTTTCTATAGTAGATAGAACTTCAGAGTTTAATGGTCTACCTTGTCTGAACTAGTTGCATAATATTCCTGAGTTTGTAGGTCCGTGTGTATAACCGTTTGAAGGTAAGCTATTTCATACGCTTATTATTTAGTATTTCAAGATTCACTTTCCATTATAATTTACCAAAATACCATATTTTGGATAGTAATAGGCAAAAAGAGGATACTGTATAGACAAAATGATAATATCACTGGTTTTTGCTTATTTATCAATAGTTGGGATCTTTTTTAATAAACTAGAACACTTGTGCAGAGAACTTTATCACTCAGCTGTAACAGATGAGCATAGAATACAATAGAAACAAGGACAGTGACGCAAATACACACTCAAACATGGAGCACCTAGAAAGTCGCATTACTATATACCTAGGGTACAAGCTTTGCAATTGCTGATAGGCTGTTTAAGGCATAATAAAGTCATTAGTGAAGGTGTACGAAACTACATTAACTTAAGCATACCTCCTAATTATTATGATTACCTCCTAATTCCTAATTATTATGATTACCACTTGACAGTTGGATAGCTTCGCTAGATAAATCACCAACACAAAGTATTTCAACATCCTTGTGATGTTAAAATCATATGCTACACAAGTGATGAGACAGATAGCATCAACAGCGACACAAAGAGTTTGTAGAGATACCTGCAGAAGTTTGATGTTCGGCACTAGGATGAGATGTATACAAAAGAGTCCCCAAACTTCAGTGCACGCAAGTTTGTCCCGTCACTTTCCAGCTTGAAGAATCATATACCTAGGAAACATACTGCACAAGACAAGTAGCAGCTTAAAAACTTTGTTGAGATATTTAGTAATGCAAATGCAAGAAAAGACGTGAAGAAGCACCTGTTTGTATGGAAAGTATAAAGTCGGTTATATGTCCTCTGTAGAAAACACAAATAGTGTGACAGAACAATAATAATAACAGTAAGTTGGTTCATTCAACGGAAACATAAATCCATAAGAGGAAAATGAGGCTAGTAGTAACTAGTGCGGAAATCAATCTAACGGCATTATATCATCATAAACAAACATAAAATCAGAACTAGTAGTAACCAGTGCGGGAATCAATCAACAAGTAATTAGTACTACCAAACAAAGGTGCCCATTCAACAACAAGCTAATTAAGTAAGTATGATGAAACAAGAGCCATAATGCACAATTATCACATCACAAAGACAATTAACAATAGAAAAAACGAGTACAACTAGGCTTTCATCTTTAACTTCTTCCTCGCCTCCTTCACCCTCTTCTTCTTCGCCTTATCCCGTTTGTCCCTACGCTCCATCAGCCTCTTCACCTGCTTCTCCTGCTTGTCCCAAATCTCTTTCATAACTTGTTCATTCAAAGTCAAATCCTCAACCGCTTTTTTCATAACCTTGGACATTCTCTCTCTCTCCTCCTCGTCCTCCTCATCATCTGATTCATTTCGCTTCCGTTTACGCAACTGTCGTTTCTTTAGCCAGATTTTCTGATGCAGGTAGTCGCAGAGGTACTCCTTCCGCGACTTGTTACACACAAATTCATCTTCAAGAACGTAAGGCGTGTCCAACGGCAACCCTTTTTCCTTCAAAATCTCTTTCCACAAAAGACCAGCGTCAGTTTCCTCATCAAATGCATCACTTTTTGGCTTATGTCGATTTTTAGCCCAAATTTGTTGGTGAAGGAAATCGCAGTAGAATTCCTTCCTTGTTTTGTTTCCAACAAATTCATTTTCTAGAACATAAGGAGTGTCCAATGGCAACCCTTTTTCCTTCAAAATCTCTTTCCATAAACGATCTGCTAACACTTCGTCTTTCAAACGAACCAGCGAATCGCCTCCGTATGAACGAACAGACCCGCCCCATGACATTTCTGAACCTTCCGGCATTTTGATTTTGATTTTGATTGTTTCCCCTTCTTCAAGTCAGGGTTTAGGGTTTTATATTGAGAAGCTTCCTTTTTTTTTTTTTTTTTTTTTTTTTTTTTTTTTTTTTTTTTCTTTCCAAATAATGAGAGATGATGGCTATTTTGGTAGATAAAGCAATGATGCAATGATTTAAAACCCGGTTTTTTTATTGACCCGGTTTAGTCACCGGTTCAACCGGTTGAATCGCCGAGTTGAACCGGTTCTACACTTATATATATTTTTTGTATATTTAGTATGTAGTGTTGAATGATCACTTGATTTATCCGACTTTATTCTCAACTTTACACGAAAAAATTTTAAGACTCTACCGGTATGGCTTTGTTTTTAGGTTTTGCTAAACAATACCCACCGGGCAATGCTTAAGATGAATATAAAAGGAAATTTGGTCTTTGTTAAATGAAAATTGTCATATATTTAAGTTAATTTTTATGTTTATTTATTGTGCATTAAATGCATAATTACTTTAAACATGGAAGAAATAGATTATTTAATGTGGCTTAAACATTGCCCAGTGGGCAGTGTTTAGCAAAACCCTTGTTTTTAAGTTATATATTTATAATAATCTAGCAAAAATTTGCAACAATAATCAATTTATAATTCTAAGTTATAGCGGTGTATATTAAAACTATAATAGTTTGTGTGTCTAAGAATAATATATAACTTTAATTTATTGTTTTATAAAATTTTAACAAACACTTACATCAACTTGTCAATTAAACGTTGATGGAGAAAAAAATATTTTATTAGATTTTTTTTATAAAAGTCATGACCCGGCCGGGTTTAGCAAACCGGGTCAACAAAAACCGGCGGTTCAATCCGGTTCTCAAACAAGCAAAAACTCGGTCACATCCGGCCTGGTCTCCGAGCCGGTTCACGGTTTAACCGGTTCAACCGGCCGGGTCAACGCGGGTTTTAAAACATTGATATAAAGGATTTGGATTTTAGGCCTCTCTAGATTTGGGGATTTTGGATTAAATGTAAGAGATAAAAAAATAAATAAAAAATAATTGAGGTAAGAAAAAATAATATAATTAAAAAAAAATGTTTTAATAATTAATGAAAATATTTAAAATTGATTTTATTAATTTATAATATAATAAGAAGAGAGATGCAGAGTAGTATGCTAAACCGGGCTTCACATTGTCAGAATACCAGTCATTCTATCCAAGATTTTACACCGTGCACATTTCTTGACATGAATCCCTAATCCTAAAGCGAAATCATCAAACAAACACCTGATTTCTCTTTTGAAACTCAAAAGCCAACCCAAACCTCTAAACCAAATTTATCAGGATCGTTCCGTGAATTTCGAAAGCCCTGTGCGTCATCGTGTACCGTATGACGTTGTACACCTCTTAAAAATATACGAATATCCGCTACAAAAGCAGTAAATTTGTGTGTCCTTTTGAACAAATCAATAGTTATTTGTCTTTTGTTTTTCCTTTTTTTTCTTCTATATAATCCATTGAATTAAAAAAAAAAAGAAAAGAAAAAAAGAATAAAAAAAAACACCTTCTAAAAACTGTCTTTAAAATCCTAGAGATCAACTCTCATTGAATATGAAACTGTGCAATATTTTCTTAAAATATAGTTATAGGTAAAACATCTATCATGCACTAAACAATGTAATTTATCACTATCCCAACTTATATAAAACACAAGTGTGATTTCTATTTTTAGAGGCAAAAAATCATCCCAAAACTCTATAAAAATGTCACGTGGAAAACCACTACTAATAGAAAGGTTGCAATATTTTTTAAAAGATTTTCGGATGAAATAGTCAACTGAATGATTGAAGCTATTTTTAAAATATCCCATAAAACAAGGAAGCTATTATGACTGATTATTTGGCTTCCAAAATTTAACACACAGTTGAAACACGCGCACTGATGAGGTGAAAAGTGTACCCATTTTAGGGGGTCATTTAAGCCCTAATTCGTGATAATATGATCAAATATTGCCTTAAATCGTTCCTTTTATCATTTTAGGTACTTTTGAGAAGAATTCTGGAAAACACATCATTTTGGACGTTTTTGGAGCATAAAGTAAAGAAAACGACAAAGTCTCAAAAGAATGCTGGAAATCCTTCCTGACGGCGTCAGAGTCACAAGGTGACGCCGTCAGCTAACCAAGACAAAGGAGTGGATTCTGACTATACATGACGCCCTAAGAAGAAAATGTGAAAATAACACCTGACGGCGTCAGGTGTTATGGAACCTAGGCCGTCAGGTGTTAAGTTAAAGAGAGACGGCCCAGATCAGTTTTGTACGTGACGGCGTCAGAGATGGATCTAGGTGATCCGAGAACCCTAATGGCGGCGAGCTGACGGCGTCAGAACCTATAACCTGACGCCGTCAGAATGTATTTTCTATATATACTTTTCTATTTTTCATTCATTAGTGTGCAACTTTTTGGGAACAAACCCTAGACGATTTTATCAGCTTTTTCAAGGGTTTTTCACCCTTGATTCTTCCATGTTCAATTAAAGATAAGTCTCCCTTCAAATTAATCAATATGTCTATGTGTTGGTTAATTATATCTTATGCTTGTCTTTCAATTAACATGCTAGGCTAGATTTATCTTGTGTTTGCTTAGATCTAATGAAACCTAACTATTGATTATTGGTTGTTGGTGTGTTATTAATTGTATTGGATGATTGTTTATCGATGTTAGGCTTAAGAAAACTGGCTAACCTCCTATACGGTAACTTGCTTGAACGTCTTAAGAAACATGAACCAATGCGTACTAGGTTATTATGGTTGTATTTAATGCATGAGCGAATTCTAATGATCCCATGTTAGGAGCTTCTTAGCCGGCTCGACATAGGAGTGAAGTAGGAGCTTATAGAGTTGGGGAAGTACGTACGCCACCCCACGAATGGTATTAAGGAATACACCCGTCATCCACGCAATTAATACACACTAACCAACCGGTAAAAGATAGTTAGGGAGTAAGGAAATCTAAGTAAACACACTTGTCTCCATATAAGTTTCACAACCTTTTATTTTCTTGTTATTTTATTTTATTTGCAATAGTAGTTTTTGGGTTAGTTGGCTAGCAACTAATTCCGCCCACTCCTTCAAACCCGAGATTTTACTTGCTTTCATAAAATATAAAAAAAACAAAAATAATCTTCCCTCACCCTTAGACCTAATTAGAGTAGCTTTTCATACCTAACGAACACTATTCCCTGTGGAGAACGATCAATCCCCCGTACTTACCACTACACTATACTACATCGGTCAGGTACACTGCCTGGTGGGGTTGTAAGCCTCTTGAGATCCCTCGAGAGGTAAAACCTGTTGTAAGGTTGCAAAACCACGCATCAAGTTTTTGGCGCCGCTGCCAGGGAATAGTTATTGTTTAGGTTGAATTTTTATTCTATTAGGTCTACTCACTAGATTCCTTTCTAGTAAGGTTTTTTATTTTATTTTTCTAGGTTTCTCTTTAGTCTATCTTATTCTTTGTGCCTTTGTTCGTAATACTTCTTCATGAGTAATATTGATCGTTTGATTCCTGTTATTCGTGTTTTCCGCCGTAGGAATTTTCAGTTACCCAACCTGCCCCCTATTGTTGAAAACGAAAACCCACCAAACCTATCACCCAATCATCACTTTGACAACCATTCTGATATGGACGAATCTGACCATGACACCGACCATGAAAATGGCCCTTTTTACTATTCGTCGGATTCCGATGAAGACCTAGGGAATGGGGAAGTAGTAGATGACCCTGAAGGAGATGAAAGAGCTAACCCTCTAAATTATGTTGACCCTAGAACAAAGATTGAGAAAGATAGTTTGTTTAACATGCAATTCCCCTGCAAAATTGGATTTGGAAGCTTTGACGCCTACCTTAACTCATCTTTGCCTATGAACATTATTTCGCGTGCTGAATACAATAAAATCATGGTAAATGAGTTAGAATATCAAGGAGATAATATAGTTGCTAGGGCTAAGACATTGCATGTGTTTGTGAGAAGCTTTACCTATCAAACAGACTTTATGGTTATAGAAGATCTAAGAGAGTTTATTGATAGTGACTTAACCCAAGTTGTATTCGGGAAGCCCTTCAAAAGGTTAACCAACTAAGATGAAAAACTAATGGAAGGCTATCTTGATCTTCAAATTCATAATCGTATTTTCAACTTTTTAAGTATGATATGGAATTAGGATTTTGTTTTATATTGATTGATCTATAATTCAATATAAACTTAGGGGTTTTATTGATTTTCTATTTATTAAAATTAGTTTTTGAACAAATATGCTATCTTGAATTCGTTACGGATTTTGCTAAATTTGCATTGAAAGTATGGTTTATTGAAGCGGTTTAGTAGTGAAATTACTGTAGCGACACATGATATTATGTCAATTATCTTTATTTAGCTATTAATTCTTAGACTGGGTTGTTGTTTAAATTAGATTTTTTTAATGTTATTTCATTGTTGTAGCTGTGACATTGAAGCAAAAAAGGATAAACAAGAGAGCAAGTTTACTGTAGTGGAGATTTCTATCGCCCATATGAAAATATTTTTTCGAAGTATAGTAAGTGCTTGTGATATTGAAATCATTACACTTACGCACTGCACAGGTATCATAAGCACATTATGTTCATAAAATCCACAAAAAGTAACTTCTGGATTTGTTGGTAGATATATGGTGAAACAATTATGTAGGTTGTATTACTATGAGTGTTGAGAACTAAGGAGGACAGGTTAAAGGAACTTGAAATTCAGCCGTGGATTTCTTTTTATAGAGTTAGACATTGTTATGATATCTTATCCACCTTTTTTGTTAGTGACTATTCCAGTTTTTTTACAACTCGTCATTATGGAACCAATGTTACATAATTGTAACTTATGTCAAGTGAATGATTAATGCAACATGTTCCTATTTAATGGCGACTTTTATGTTTATTTGAAACTCATACTTTTTGTAAACATGGGTTCATGTTTAATAAAGGCATGGATGTGCAAACATACACAGAAAATGGGTCTTAATCATTTTAATTATATATTTCGCCTTTACATGTTTGTCTTATATAAGGTTGTCAACTATTATTGATGTTTTATAGATGTCTCACTCTGAAAATTCTCATGTCTTTGAAGCTAAGAGTGGGATTGCTTAATGAAGCTGCAAAACAGATTAAACATTGCCTATGATAGTTCAATTCCAGAACATCAGGTACGTGTGATGTTATTTGCTAAATACAGAGGCTAATTAATGCTATTGATGAAATTCCTATATGTTGATATAACAAAGCCAGTTGAAATGTGAAGTGGTGTGACATGTTTTTTAAATGAATGTCAAGTTGTAAAAGCTAAGGCTGAGCAAGAGTTGGGAGACGTCAAAGATTAAGCTGGTTAGCTTGCTAGCTAACCGTTGAGGTAAATCCTACCAAAACAAGAGTAGTCTGTTATTCTAAACTTAACTTTTGGTTAAGCTCTGTATGATTTTTTTTATACGAAAGTTGTAGGGTAAAAGCAAGCTCTGGCTGCACATTTTTCTACCGAAGCCACTCTTCAAAGAGTTAATGCAGCCCATAAAGATGATGAGATTTCACCTATTGAGCGATTATTGCTCCACTGAAGCCAAAAATCAAGTTGGTTAGAATGGAGGTATGGACGCTTGAGTTTCTTCAATTAACACGGTGGGTTGTAGAAATTCTAATTGTTTATCACATTTTGCATTTGTTAGATATCCAAGTTGCAAGATGATATTAAAGCACTTGATTGACTGAGTAAATCTGTTAGAGGCAGAGAGAAGTGTTGAGGAAGCCATGGCAAAAGCATCCTTGGTGGATGATCTTTAAAACAAGTACGAGGATCTAATCAAACAAATAATAAATGCGAGGATCTAATCAAACAAATAATAAATGCGAGGTTAGAAGTCAAATTGTATCCATTTGAGGTAGTTAATCACACAAAGAAGATGAGATTGTGAGTTTTGTGCGATTGAGTGAATGTGATTAATTACACAAGCATATCACCAGCCTTGACTCCTTGACTATTTTAAGTCAACATTTAGGCTCTATAAGGTAATAAGCTCCATGAAAAAGCTAAACACCCCGTTCCCTTCATAAAGTACTCGAGTAATTAACTTCAAATATTTTATAGGATATAAGAACAATTCTGTTAAATGGTCTATCTGCTTCTTATAATGTATTGGTTGTAGGCTTTTGAACATCCTTATAATGTATGATATTGATGCATGCCTGCTAAAGGAGTAGCTCATATAGCTCGTGAAACAGGGTGGCGTCGATGCATGTGAAGAACCAAGAGCTTAAGCCATCAGGGAACTGAGAGAAGAAACAGGCGTTACATAAGCAGAAATTCTTATGGAGGTTTGTATCTTAAAATGTCTTTCGTTGCATCAAGGCAATTCCTCTAAATAAACAGTTATACACTCTGCTATGTTTGTGTGACATCAGGGGCAGCAGCGTTGGTCTTCTCATTCTGCTACACTCTGGTAATATTGTCTTTGACTTCAATTTTAGTGTCAAACGAGTCATCAATATTGCAAGACTCTTTTTCTTTTCAGTATAGTATTCCTTAAACTGATCTAAAGATCTAAAAAAAAGGACTTTCTTTGCAGGTTGACATTTGGAATTCAAGTTATTTATTTATGCCATTTGAATGGATTCTAAAGAATGCAATGCTTGTGTACGTTATGGCAGATGTAGGCATGTTTGCAGAATTTATAAATGGATGGTATTATGATGATCCTCACAATACACTGGTATGTTATGACGTATCTATTCAACTAACTTAACAAACATAAATTTTAATTAAGTTCTGAAATAGATGCAGATATATTGGGATATATTGGATTCAGAAACACATTTCTATTGGAGTTTGGCATTCAAGAAAAGTAGGTTGCCTGCAAGTCGGGAAGGGTGGGATAATAAGATGAAATGAAAAACGTTCAATAGGCATTGTTTTTACAAGACCCGTGGATAGCAATGGAAACCCGAAAATAGCTGTTCAAAGTAAGGTTGTCATTGAACCGGGGTTTCCATCAAATATCGCTCACCCTTACAGTCACCTTTCTATTAAAACACATTTTATCATCATTTATGTTGTAGTTACTCGAAAGGGGTGTTTGGGATTGATTATAAAATTTGAATTTATATAATCATTATTGGTGTTACAGAGCAAAACTAATTATATTTGTTTAAGGATGAAATAATAAGTTTCTTAGTTTCTTTTTAAATTCATTATCTGATTAGATTACTCTATGTTTAGAAAGTGGAAAGTTAAATTTAAGAGATGTTGTTGCACAAATCATAACCACGTTTGTTTTTCCAGTGAGGTCGTTAACTTGTGAAATTTGTAAACGAGAAAATCAAGATATGGATTGTTATCCTGGGCACGCATACATCTCTACCCTATACCGCCAAAGCTGACGTATCTAAACTAAGAGGTACCTAAATAATTTCTAACCGGTTACATATGGATGGGACAGTGGGTTGTGTTTCTATCTGAAATGGTTCTAATGGGTCAAATGGTTGAGACGGGTTGAAGTTGTACAAAACGTATTTTTTAAGTCAATATTATCTTAGTAGAGTTAAGAAAGAACTTTGATTCTTAGTAAGACTTAATTTGGTTTTTGAAAACAAACTTCCATTGGTGACAACTTTCAGATAGTTTTAACATTTTGGGCAAATTTGAATAGAAAACACGATGTAAACTTTTAAAAACATGATTTTTTTTTAATAGAAAGTGGACTATGGGGTGGATGGGTACTTCTGCTGACAATACAATATCACTCAGTTTGCCCAAAATGTGTCAAATTTCAATCTCTTTTACATACTGAATTTATATTTACACACACATGTAACTTCATTATCAAATTGTTTATAGTCATAAATGTCCAATATGTGCTTATATAAGAGCAAATGAACATATAAAATCTCTAAGAAGTCAATGAGAGATGTGGAATAACTAACACTTAAAACAAGCAGTTATCGTCCTAATAAACTGTGTTGATCTAAAAGCATAAGTCTAACTTCCTACCCATTTGACTAATTAGATTATTAGTCGTATTTTTAAAAGAAAAAAGCTATCCAACAATTTTGACAATATCTTTTAGATAGCATGTTGACCATAGGACCTATAGATATTACAGTTAGTTTATTACATTGGTGCCATAATTAGTGTAACCATTTTGAGCTATAACTTACAATTATAGTAATCAATGTAGACTACAAGATTGTATTTGAACTATTAGTCATACCGAAATAAAATTTTGAATGGGAAA
>LBNU01007083.1:7077-25452 GCA_014162995.1 Artemisia annua
TGATTTCAATATTCCCACTCACATAATCTCCATACCCCATAATAGCAGCAAAGTGATCGTTCCCGAATCTGACAGTACCAATGAACTTTAGTACAAAGTTTCTTAACAGTTTGAGATCGCCTGTCATATGTCGGGTACATCCGCTATCAACAATCCAGAGAATGATTTACACCACCTGCATCACACGAAGGAGACAACGACGGCACAATGGTAAGGGTGGAACCCGATGAAGTAGTGGGTTCCGGTTGGTTAGAAACACATGATATAACACTTTTAGGAATCCAAGCAAAATTATGCATCTTAGTTAACCAACGCTGCCACTTCCAACTAGATTGCGCTTTCTTCTTAGTGAATTCGCTAAGTGAAGGCAAGTTCTTAGGATTGTTGGACTTAACTACAGGGGTAGCAACTACATCCTCAGAAACTACAGGGGGCGTTAAGCCTAGCTTAGATTTGGAAGCAATAGTGGGCCTAGATTTTTTGCCTTTTGTAAGTTTCTTAAGACGTGTTAAAAGAGAAGTAGCAACACACTTAGAGTGATCACCAGATAGCATAGATTTACGACAATCATACTTAATGAACGGGAATTTCGTAAGCACAAGTCATAAAGTTCAAAGACGTATGAGCATATTGGAATGGTGACGAAGGAGTGACCGAAGGCGGATTACTACATCATAAGCATCACTTCAACAACAAGGAACAAAGATTGAAGAGCAAAGAATTTTTGTCTAATCTAACCGATTTTGAGACGTCCAGGAATTACAAAAGCTCAAGAGTAAGGAACAAGAAGATGACGTCGCGCAACCACTCACCATTGATGACCGACCCTTAGGGGGAGATTGTTAGGAACACGTTTCACGTTTAGAAAGTGTCGGTCATTAGTTTGTATTAGGTTGCTATATTAGTTTTATATTTGAACGCTTTATGTTTATGTTTAATCATGTGACTATGAAAGTTTATGATGTTATTACAAATTAGGTGGAAGTCCAAGGGCTAGTTGTGTAATATGGTAGGAAGAGTCTTGTGACTCTTGGACTCCCCTATATAAGCTTATATAATGCTCATTCTAGGGCTTGTTGGTTCTCATGCAATATCAATATCATTTACATCAATATTAGAGTTCCTTCCATCTTCTTCTTCTAGTCTCTTCTTCTCTATTCTAGTTCATGTATCTTTGGTTGTTTATGCTAAACATGGTGACCTAACAGGGATGTTTGTTTTCATGTTTTAGATATTTAGAAAACTTTGAGAGGTTGGCAAAAATGGTCCCTTGACTACTTAACATCCTTCATTAGTCCTAAAATTTAGTATTTAACTTTTTAGGATAACGACTCTTAGCAACTAACAACATTCTAGGCCTAAGGAAATTAAACGAAGTAATTAAATTAACAAAACGAGGGATAAATCGTAAGATTCCACCGTAATTTTTGACAACATCATAATTTTTGAAATATGCAAGTGCACTTGTTTGAACAAGATTTTTGAATTTTGAAGAACATTTTCTCCCCCTCAACACTTGGTTGTAAATTTGAGAAATATTTGAGAAACCAAAGTGTTGATTTGAAAAGTGTACTTGCATTTGAAAACGACAAATAAAACGTAAAATAAAAATGGAAATCTTTTTTGTATTTTTGAAAATTTTCAATTTTGTATTTTGTTTTTGATAAATATTTACAAAAAAAGGTTTTGGTATTTGACACAGTTAATTGTTTCAAGAAAAAATTTTAAATCATCTGGAGTCAAACACCGCATACCAATCCGGTGGACCAGTTCAGCAAACCGTGTGGGAGGTAAAGGTTTTGTAAACAAGTCGGCCAGTTGGTATTCAGTACCCACAGAGTATAACTTTATTGTACCCTTTTCAACATGCTCCTTGATGAAGTGATATCGGAGATCAATGTGCTTTGATTTAGAATGCAGAACCGTGTTGCAGGAGATTGCTATCGTACTTTTCGAATCACAGTACATCGGAATCCTGTTGAATAAGTAACCGTAGTCCATTAACTGTGTACGCATCCAAATGACTTGTGCACAACAAGCAGACTTGGCTACATATTCAGCTTCTGTTGACGATAATGAAGTGCAATCCTGCTTCTTTGATTGCCAAGCCACTAGTTTATCTCCAAGAAACAACAAACCACCAGAAGTACTTTTGCGTGTATCTATACACCCTGCATGATCAGCGTCTGAAAAAGGCTATTAGTTCAAAACCGGAATCCTTCGGATACCAGATCCCCAAGTGAATGGTTCCCTTTACGTATCGAAGGATTCTTTTAGCCTCATTGAGGTGACGTTCAGTAGGACTGGACTGATAACGAGAGCACATAAATACAGCAAATACAATATCCGGTCTACTAGCGGTGAGATACATGAGTGACCCAATAATACTACGGTATTTTTTGGGGTCAACTGGTTTCCCATTTGGATCCGCATCTAACTTAGTTGCGTTGGCCATAGGAGTATTGTAAGTATCACAACTGGTCATGCCATGTTTCTTAATTATCTCGAGAGCATATTTGGAATGATTAAGGAAAATCCCACGGGGTGACTAATGAACTTGTAGTCTTAAGAAGAACGTAAGTTCACCCATCATTGACATTTCAAAATTTTGTTTCATTAATTTTGCAAAAGCGTTTGAGTACTTTTTATTAGTAGAACCAAAAATAATGCCATCAACATATATTTGCACAATTAAAATGTCATCACCGTGTTTTTGAATAAACAAAGTTGGATCTAATAAACCTTTAGTAAAAGAGTTAGGAAGCAAGAAAGCAGTAAGTTTATCGTACCACGCCCTGGGGGCTTGTTTGAGACCATAGAGAGCCTTTTTAAGTCTGTAAACATGATTCGGATGCTCTGGGTCGACAAATCCCTCTGGCTGACTAAAATAGACCTCCTCACGTAACTGACCATTCAGAAATGTAGTTTTCACATCCATTTGATAAACGACCATATTTTTGTGAGCAGCGTATGCCTGAAAAATTCGAACAGCTTCAAGTCTAGCCACTGGTGCGAAAGATTCCTCAAAATCAATTCCTTCTTCCTGAGTGTATCCTTTGGCTACCAAACGAGATTTATTACGAATAATCGTGCCTTCTGCGTCCAACTTTTTTTCTTTCCAAATCCATTTTAGCCCTATGACATAAACTCCATCCGGTCGCTCAACTAACTCCTATACTTCAAGGCATTTGAATTGGTCGAGTTCCTCTTGCATTGATTCAATCCAGTTGTCGTAAGTGAGAGCTTCCTTAATGTTTTTGGGTTCATCTTGACAAACTATGAGTGCATAAATGCAGTGTTCGGCATCGGAGTGAAGTTTTTGTCTTGTCATAACTGGAGCCGTTGGATGTCCAATGATATTGACGATTGGATGATCACGAGTCCAATGATGTGTTGAAGGATGAGGGTTATGGAACTGCTGCATATTAGTTGGTTCCAAATTGCGTGTTGACGACTCAGCAATATCTGAAAGGTTCGGAGTCGGAGCAAACGGATTGAAGAACGCATTTGGATCATAATTTGCAGGTTCGGGTACTTGTTGATTCAGATCATCAGTTGGATTGTTGGTATTAGAAGCAGTTTGTTCGGCTGTTGTTGGTGATTCAGTTGGAGGTGCATCGGGTTCTACGGGTGTAGTTGTAGGAACGGGTGTATCAGGTACTTGAATGTCATCAGGTTGAGTAGCGGAACTAGTGGATACATCTGGTGCACGTGTCTCAAGTGAATCATCGAACAAAGGAGCAAACAATGTTTCCAATTCTTTACGAGTTAATGAAAATGGTTCAGCTGAAGAATCTGGAAAGTTAAGATGGTTGGTTGCGGGTCCTAAGCTGTTGTGCTCAGAAGCAATTTATGTGAGCTCATCAAAATTAGCATGAATAGTCTCCTGAATCTCCCTAGTGCGACGGTTGTAGATTCAAAATCCTTTTGAGTTTTCACAATATCCAATGAAGATACCGACGTTCGCCTTTGCTTTGAGTTTTGCAAGATCATCACGATCGTTATTTGGGTAGTATAGGGCTCTAAATACATGAAAGTGTTGGATGTTAGGCTTGCGTTTGTGAACAATTTCATATGGTGTGAGTTTATGACGTTTGTTGATCATACAACGATTTTGGGTGTAACATGCAGTTGAGACGGCTTCAGCCCATAGATAATCTGGTAATTGAGCATTAATAAGCATCGTTCGTGCGGCTTCCACTAACGTTCTGTTACGTCTTTCGACCACCCCATTCTGTTCGGGAGTCTGTGCAATCGATGTTTGATGTACAATACCTACTTTCTCAAAATAATCACGAAGAGTTTGATTCTTGAATTCGGTTCCATTATTCGTTCTTACTATTCTGACTGTGTTGCGAAGTTGAACCTGAATTTTCCTGAGAAAGGTGATTATCATTGATGGAGCTTGATCTTTGCTTCGAAGAAAGTAGACCTATGTCCATTTGGAGAAGTCATCGAAAATCACAAGAATATACCGTTTCCCATTGATTGTTTGTACTCGAATTGGGCCACACAAATCCATATAAAGAAGTTGAAGAACATGATCAGTACTAGGNTTTGATTCTTGAATTCGGTTCCATTATTCGTTCTTACTATTCTGACTGTGTTGCGAAGTTGAACCTGAATTTTCCTGAGAAAGGTGATTATCATTGATGGAGCTTGATCTTTGCTTCGAAGAAAGTAGACCTATGTCCATTTGGAGAAGTCATCGAAAATCACAAGAATATACCGTTTCCCATTGATTGTTTGTACTCGAATTGGGCCACACAAATCCATATGAAGAAGTTGAAGAACATGATCAGTATCTAGTTTTGAATTGAGATGTGCACGTTTGCTCTTTCCTTGTTCACAAGCGGGACATAGGCGATCTTTTGCATATCTGAACCTTGGAAGACCGTCAAATAGTTATGGCGAGCAAGATCAGTCATAGTTTTGAAGTTGAGATGAGACATGCGTTTGTGCCATAGCTAGGATTTTGTTGATTCAGCCTTTGAAAATAGACAAATGGGAGAAGAAGCAATCATGTCGGACATTGAGATGGTACAAAAGACAGTTTCCACGGGTGCCTGACATAAGATCATTTCCTTGTAAATCACGAACAAAACAAGTTTTTGTTGATATAAATAATGCATAAAAACGTTATTTATATTTTTCGATATCTTTATGTTTTGACGATCACAAAATGTAAAAATATTAAATGTAAAATTATTACGTAAACAAGTATTTAGTTACAAATATCATATTATCCAACAAAATCACTTAAGGTATGAATAAACAAGTATCTAATACATTTTATGATCAAAGGTATTTTTATTTAAACATTACAAAGTTTATAAAATTATATAAACATCTTATCTATCTTTGAAAAACATTTTTGGTAATAAAGGAAAATGTTTAATTCATAATAAATATATGAATTCAAATTTTCAAACAAAATCAGTTAGTTTTTCACCAAATAAACTTAACCAGAAAAAGACAAAGTTTTAGGCCATTACAGGAGGGTGGCCCCCTTAATTATAAGGGGCGGCCCCCTTAATTTCAAGGGGGCCGGCCACCAATTAAGGGGGCCGGCACGCTCCTGTTGTCAGAAACTTTTGCCTATAAATACAGGCTCAATCCTGGTATTTTTCCTCACCTTTTGCACTAAAATAATCAGTCCCAATCCTTTCTAAACATCATTCTAAATCCTTTGATCATAAGATTATAAGTCTTTGTTTCAAGTGATTCAATCCATCATCATTCAAAGTGCAAGAGAAGAATACTCCCTCAACATCTAGTTAAGAAGTATTGTAGATTTGTGAATAAAGTTTTGTAGTTGTTGACGAGTGCGTTTTTCAAGCGGTGAAGCTTATAAACTCGAGTTGTAGTCCCAACGAGGGTTGAACTGATCTCGTCACTCAAGATCGTGAGATATGTGAAGTGAATAGGTTTAAAAGATGATTTTTGTTTTGATTACACTACAATGACAATTAAAATGCTGTTTAATTTAAAGGAAAGCAGTAAAACGACATAAAGGAAGTAAGCAAGTAAAGAAACATGTGATAAAGTGACTTAAATAAAACAAGTATTAAAGTGCGATAAGTAATGAAAGCAGTAAATGAATTTTAAAGACAATTTGTTTGCAAAGCGACGTGAGTAAGTTCATTAAGTGTGAACTATTGGTTTGTGACGAATTATTTTCCTTTCTCGAGATTAGTTGTCAATTAATCTTTTGAAGAGATAATAACTCTAGACGAGTGATTTATTTGTTCTCCGGCTTTTGTTCTTCGAATAATTAAATCACAAGTCTAAATAATCTTAACGACTATTAATCACAAACATTTAACGTCCACACTTAGCTCGCAAACCCGAATCACTAATCAAACACGAATTAGACTACTCAAGACTCATTTTAAAGAAAGTAAAGCGATAAAGAAATAAAAGTTAACTTGGAAAATAAAAGGAACTTGGAAAGTAAAATGTTTTTGGAATTTTAGATTTAATAGACGAAAATAAATTACTAAGCGAAGAAAGAAATGTAGAAGACTTGAAAACATTAGATGCTAAAAAAGTTTTAATCTAGAAATGAAAAGACATAGAACTTAAGTAGGAAAACGTTACTAAAAAGATTTTAAGAAAATTCGACAAACTTTCATTTAGGTAAAACTAATAAGTACCTCACTCGATGAGACGATGAGGTGAATCAATGCCTATCTCGGCAAACAAAAGAAATGATACTTGCAAGAACAAAGGGTACCATACTCGCAAATCCTACACTCCATACTCGCAAATATTAACAAGTCCATACTCGCTACTAGACTGAACCATACTCGCTAATCTATTATCCATACTCGCTAAGGTATCAAACTAACCATACTCGCAATCCTAAGGACACATACTCGCTAGAACCTAACAACCATACTCGCTAAACTATCTTCATACTCGCAGAAAATTCTCATACTCGCTAAACTACTTGTTCATACTCGCAAAAAAATTAGATACTCGCTAGAATAAGTCTCATACTCGCTAACCACTTGTGCATACTCGCTAATAATCTTTTCCATACTCGCAAGACCTTAAAACAAGACCTCCATACTCGCTAAACCCTAACCTAACTCGCAAAAATATATGTAAAACAGATTTTTAAGTTTGAATGTGAACAAAAGATTAAATCCTAATGACAACTAAATAAAACTTTATGAAAAACTATTTTAAAAAGCTAAACAAGCTTATGAATAAGCTAACGACCCACTTACAAGCCCTAACCCATATTTTATTCGAATCAAATTTTACATGCAAAGGTGACAAGAAAACTTATAAAAGCTTAAAGGAGAGATTAAGATAACGTAAATAAAGATTAGCAAAGACTCAAAACTTGTAAAGATTAAACAAGAAATCTAGAGAGAGAGTAGAGAGAGAAAGCAAAATAAAAGCTTAACAAAACTTCATTAACAAAAATAAAATCTACACTACTCCTAAATCTAACCTAAAGACTAACCAACCTTCACAATGAGGTTTAAGCTTCTATTTATAGGTCAAGAGCTTACACATGTTTGACAATGTTGCACATTTAGCCCTTGAACCTTTACAATTCATGATATTGCACTAAAACTATGTTACAAACTACTAAACGTTCTTAAACAATAAACGTAACACTAATGTAATCTTGAGGACTCGAGTTGACGTTTCTTCCAAAGGTCTTCAAAAGATTTAAAAGCGACATCTTGCTTAAATGTGGAGGACTTTTTTTGAAATTCTCTTTTGAGCTTCAGTTAAGTGTCTCATGAATTTTTCTTCGAGCCTTTAAGGAATACATTTGTCTTGGGCTTTTCTTAAGTAGATATCATCATTGACTCGGCTTTAAGACTCTCTTTCACATCTCGTGCTTGTTTTAGGCTTTTTGGTTGACTTTTATGTCGTTTATGCAATATCCTTTCCTGCACGATCACAAACACAAAAACACGATATCTTTGGCGTTTAACGTTAGTTTTTGGTCTTCTTAACACTTAAACTAAGGTCAAAAGTATGTGTAAAATAGCACATACCAGTTGTGTAAATTATTTGTAAAGAAGTAGATTTAGGTGTGCTAGTTGTGAATAGAAGTTGTGAAGTAGTAGTAGTGTTGTGAAGAAGAAGTAGTGGTGTGAAGCTAAGTAGTGAAGAAGTAGTGTAGTGAAGAAGTTGTGAAGAAGTAGTGTAGTGACAAGTGGTGTGAGATTGGTTCTAGCTAGGATTAGAACTCAACATCTAGCTTTGTATCGTTAAATTGGTGTAAGCGAAATTGTGTAAGGTTTTGTAGGATCTAAACACACACCTTGTGTTAGAGTGATACTTTGAGTTATATTATTAAGCACGCGGAATATACTTAACAATACTTAGAATATGAATTGTATGATGTAATGTAAGTGAGAACATTTGTAAGTTTAACACAAAGCTTCTATATTATTGATAATAATACGAGTGATCTTGTTTATCACTATGGTTACACTTTGAAGCTTTTCTAGGGTTAATTCGTGCCTAGAACAATGACCTAGAACCTCCTTTTATAGCACAAGGAGTCCTTTACAAGATAAGTATTAAGCTATCATAATAGAATATACACAAAATCTTTTCTATACTTATCTACATACGAATACATTAGTTATCCTAATAGCAGTGGTAATAATATGTACTAGTAGTGGTAATGTGTTTCCACTGCTAGTGCATTCTTTAGCAGTGTCTTCCACAAGCTTATCAGTGGTAACTATTAGCTTTATTCCCAACAATCCTCCCCTAAACTTATGATTTCTCTGCAAATCAATAAGTTTCTTCATTCTGCATCATCTCTTAGGATTTGGGGAATTCTTCCAAACACTTCACTTTCTTCTTAGGGCCTGGACTTTTCTTGAACACTGATCTTGTATCCTATGTATCAAAGCTCTAACCTTCTTAATATCTTCATGAACTCTAATTTGTGTTGACAACATTGTAGTGAGAGTTCCAGCTCTGAGTGGGTATTCCTTTTCTGCAAACATAAATACATCCACTCCAGCTTTTGTAGAAACATGATGAACTTCACATGAATCATAATATGTCCATGTAGTTGTCACACCTATAGCTTCAAACTTCCAGTACTTATCATTAGAGTCAGGTTCATAAAGTCTTCTTAGATCAACCCATACCTGTATTTCCTTCACATCTTTAAGATTATCAGCTTTGAATCTTTTTTGAACCAAATTCCACAGTGTATCAAGATCACTTCTATCACATGCTTTAATCAGATCTTCAAATTGAATAAATGATGAAGTTTCACCACCCAACCTTGTAATCTTCCATGTTGAAGCAAAATTACTAGCAGTGTAAACTTCCCAATCAACAATAGGATGTCTGACTTGCAGTGGATCTGGATAGATGTCTTATTCTTCAATCAAAATTATACCAGTCAGCTGTTCTTCTGTCAATTTCTCAGATTGAATCTTTTGTTCTTCAACAAATCTTGTTTTCTTTCGAGTATGAGGTTCATTATCTTTAGCCTTTCTCTTCAGGTGAGGAAATCTTCTTTCTTCTTCTTCAGAGTTCATAGGAATAAAATCAAGATCTTGCCTTTTAACTCTGTAGTAGACACCTTCAACCTGATCATGGGTCATCCCTCTGAATTGATGCATTTTCCTGCCACCAACACTGCAACAGTAAGTCTTCATCACTGACATAACTTGTGCCTTAGTTGGTTGCCTTGGTTTCTTTTGACCCTTTCTGACTGAGCCAATTGCTTCTTGAAGGGCTTGTCTATTCTTCATCTCAATAAAATCCTTCAACTGAGCTGTTCTTTGTTCCTCAGTTAAGGTCTTGTCTGCAACTAGGTCAATTGCTTTCTTCTTGATCACTGGATCATTGTCAACCAAGAATTCAACTTCTTCATGTGTAGGTACATATGTGAATTCTGGAGTCTTCTCTCTCAGAATTATAGGTGGAACAGTGGAAATTGGATTTACATCCATAAGAGCAGTGATTTCCATTCTGTCTAATCTTTTAGCCTCCATGAAGTCTGCAATCTCCATTTCATCCAATCTCTTCTTGTTTGCAACTTCATCTTCTCTTAGCTTTCTAGCAACTTCAGCATCATAGTCAACTTGAGCTTGTACTCTCTTTTTAACCTTCCTTTTTGGTTGCTCTTCACTCTGCAATACTACTTTACCTTTGTCTTTCCTTATTTTTTCAAGTTCTTCCTCTGCAGTGGTAATATTATGTCCAGCAGTGGGAACCATTTGCTCTGCAGTGGAAATTGAGTCTTCTGTAGAAATTGGGTCTGCAGTGGAAATATTTGTAGCAGCAGTGGAATCCTTTTGCTCTGGTTGATCTGTATCGAGTTGCTGCTGTAGAGGAATTTCTTGCTCTTCAGTATCATCCATTTGCTTAAATGCCAAATCTTTAACTCTAAAATCAAAATCAGCATCAGAATCATCTTCTTCTCTGAAATCAATTCTCCTTCCCTTAGTTTCAGCATCTGTTTTCCTCCCCTGTTTGGGAGAATTTCCAAAATCTTCAAAGAAAGCATCACTAGGTGAGGATGAAGATGAAATCACCATCTTTGCAGTTCGTTTCTTTTGCTTTAACCCCTCTAACTCATCCTTCAAAGATTGAATCTCTTGTTTCAAATTGGTAACATCTTTGGCATGCTGCTCCTTTACTTGTGCCAAGTCCAACTTTAGAGGTTCAACATGCTTTTGTAATTTGGTACAAAGTGCCATCTATTCCAGTGGTTGCTCACTACCCTCAACACATCCAACTGTGTTACCTGTTGGGAGGGGTGAATCATAGGGCAAAGGTTCAGATTCCATCCTAGTTGGACTAGGTTGAAGCCTGGAACCACCATTGCTTGTTCCAACACCAAAAGGATCTGGAACATGCTATGTTGTGATGAGAGGAGTTGGCTGTTTTTGCCTCCTCTCATAGGTATGAGTAACTGGTGGAGTATAATCAATAGATGGAACTGTGATTATGTGTGTGTTTTGAGATACAACTGGGATTGTTGCACCTTCACCCTGTACCTGTGAAATTCTTGCAAGCATCTCAGGAAAAACCCAATTGCCAACCTTATCCATATTTTGAAAAACTTTGGGCTTAAGGCAATGGATTTTGTAAACTCTTTTATGAGGTTGCAGTTGAAATTCATTTAACACAACTTGCACAAACCTTGGATACATCAAAAATTTTGTTGAACTCTTTACATTGCCTTGCATACATGTAAAAATATATTTTGACCAATTAAAAATCCTATCTTTGGCTAAACAAACCAAAGGGTAAGCCATTGGTGAACTAAATTGTTCATAAGATGTTTTCTTAGGACTAAGGCAATGTAATAGAGTATGAATCAAAAATCTCCAATGAGGACAAAAACCACTCTTTTTGAAAGTAGCCCTTTTGTCTGTGGTATTGTACCCCATGGATGAAAGATTTTCCCAAATTTCTGGCATAGGTAATGTGATGATACCATTGAGATCATCCAATTGGAGAATTCTCCTCAAGGATGTCTCAGTAACATCAATAGTTACCCCATCCACTGTGGTTCTAAGAGCATCAACAGATTCATGTGTATCTCCATCTTCAATGGTTATTGACTCAATAGAGTTCCAAAACTGCTTGATTTGAGAGATATAGATTGTGGGATTAAGAAGTAAAGCATACCTCACATGAGTAGTGTTTAGAAAATCCACAATCTGATGAAAAAGAGGACCACTCTTGTCGTTTGACTTTTCCAAATTAGCCACTTGGTTGTGCTCATCTGCAAAGGTGATTGATGCCATAGTATCTTTTGATGAAAAATCAGTTGTGTTAGTATGAATTGAATAATGAACTCGCCAATTGAGAGAAAGTATATATACTGCTAGGGTTTGAGAGTTTTGCGCAAGAAAGATTATCTAAGGTAAAGATTTATCTTAAGAGAATAAATACAATTTGGAAAGTAGATAATCTTCTAAAAATTTTACCCTATTAATATGGAAAGCAGTTACTCTCAATGGCTATTTAAAAGTTTGTTACTGACACAACAGTTGTAACGGCTAGTTCAACAGTGGTAAAAATAACACTGGCAGTGGTAATTGTGAAATAGCAGTGGAAATTTTTCACAAAATTTTCTAAAATAGTGGTAAAATAAATATAAAAATTGAACTGCTTTCTTCATAGTTTTTAGCAAACTACCAGCTATTAACGGATTTGATATGTCTTTACCATAAGCCGTTTGCTATGGACTAGCCAACTCTTAATCATAAAGAATATGGTGAGTTGATAACCATATAGTTTTTGGTAAACTATCAATCATAAACGGATTTGTTAAGTCTTTACCAGTAGCCGTTTGCTCTGGACTAGTTGATTCTTATGTGGGTTAGACATGGTGAATCAATAACCATTTGTTGTGTATCTCAGTTATACACCTTTTATGATCAACTCCCAGCAAAGATTGGTTATGTACCTGCAAGTGTTAGCATAATACAAAGAATATTCATAACCAAACTTGTTCTTAACCAAAGTTACTTTTAACCAAGCCACTATTCACAAATATCTTCCAAAGTCAACCCGATAATATCTATATTTACTTTTCAACCTACCCAAATAGGTGAAAGTAAATATCTCAATTAATGAGACCTTTTAGTTGACTTTGCCTATATAAAGGAACTCGGCTCTCCATTATCGTCACCAAAACACATTATATCATTCACAAAGACCCTAAAAGTCACCATGAGCAAACTTCCTAACATCATTTACATCTCATCTGATTCCTCCTCAGACACAGAGTTTGTGATGTCCTCTGAATCTTCTTCAGAGGCATCAGGGTGGGCAAGTTACTTTCCACCCTGTGCTTCAGCCTCCACATCCAAGAAGCCAACAAAGATGGCTGCTGCTAAGCCTGTTCCCAAGCCAGCACCTGTTGATGAGCCTGCACCATCTCTTGAGTTTTACTCCAGCTCTTCTGATGATGATGAGTCCTATTCCTTGTCAAAGGAGTTGCCAAGGGCTCTGACTAAAGCTTTAGGAGCAGCTCTCTCCAACATGAAGCAAATCTCCATTCCTGAGAGGCCTGAGAGACTACCAAGGCCTCCTCCACAAGTTCTTGGGCTTGCTTGTCCTAGAATGCAGTCAACCTTTGAGAACAAAAGGAAGAGTGCATTGAAGAACAAGCACAACTATCAGGGTAAGGGCAAGAAGCCAATGGAGTAGCTTGTGTATGATGTAGGGATGTAGGTTGTTTTAGGTTTTATTTTTGTGTTTTGATGGTGTTTGTATGTACTCTCCTTTGAATCAATGAAACTTTTCTTTTGATAGAAATATTTGTAGTTTCTCTGTTTTCCTTTTTCCACTGTGAGAGTAATATTTACCACTGCTTGCCTTTTTTTTCCACTGTTTGCCTTAGTCTTTGCATAAAAGTTGGTGGACAAACAAAATACAAGCAAAACATATACAAACTTATACAAACATATACAACAATTTTAGTACCAAGAACCTCCCCTCAACACCAAAGACCATTAGACTCCAAAAATTTTATGGATTTAGCATTCCAATACCTGTCACCAAGTACTGAAATCTACCCACATCAAGACCTTTTGTTAATAAATCAACATAGTTATCATCAGTATGGATGTTGACAACTTGAATTAGCCTTTTCTCATAACAATCTCTTATAAAATGATGTCTAATTTCAATATGTTTAGTCTTTGTGTGTTGAACTGGATTCTTAATTATGCATATGGTACTACTATTGTCAATATAAATGATGGTATTCATGAAATTGTACCCATAGTCCAAAAGTTGATTTTGAAGCCATAGAACTTGAGCACAACAACTTGCAGCAGCCACATACTCTGCCTCAGTTGATGAAGTTGCCACCATTATTTCTTTCTTACACTGCCAGGACACCAATCTACATCCAAGAAATTGGCATCCACCTGTTGTAGATTTTCTATCCAAGCTAGCTCCAGCATAATCACTATCTGAGTAGGTAACCAATTCCATAGGAGATTCTCTAGGGTACCATAATCCCAAATGAGGATATGCTTTAAGATATTTGAAAATCTTCTTCACTGCAGTCAAGTGTGATTCTTTGGGAGTGACCTAAAACCTTGCACAAGCACATACTGCAAACATATTGTCTGGCCTTGATGAAGTGAGATACATCAAAGAACCAATCATAGATGTGTACATATGTACATCAACTGCTTCTCCACTATTCTCTTTAAGAAGCAGATGTATACCTCTCTCTGCAGGTGAGCTAGAGGACTTTGCATCAGTGAATTTGAACTTCCTAAGTAACTCAACCACGTACTTGTCTTGATTAATGAAGATTCCATCTGGCCTTTGTTGTACTTGAAGTCCGATCCCAAAAAGAATGTGAGTTCACCCATAGAAATCATCTTGAACTCATCTTTCATAAGCTTCTCAAAATCTTTGCACATCTCTGGCTTTGTTGAGCCAAAAATAATATCATCAACATACACTTGAACTAGCAAGATATCATTTTTGTCTTTCTTGATGAATAAAGTTTGATCAATTCTTCCTCTATGAAACCCATTTTCCAAAAGATAAGTAGCTAGGGTTTCATACCACTTCCTTGGTGCCTGATGCAATCCATACAATGCTTTAACTACCTGTATACTTTATCAGGATGTTCAGGGTCTTCAAAGCCTGGAGGTTGTGAAACATATACCTCCTCATCAATTTGCCCATATAGAAAAGCACTTTTTACATCCATTTGATAGAATATAAAGCCCATAAAGGATGCATAGGCTAGAAAAAGTCTAATTGTTTCTATTCTTGCAACTGGGGCAAACACCTCTTCATAATCAATACCCTCCTCCTGAGTGTATCCTTGTGCTACAAGCCTAGCCTTGTTTCTTATGACAATTCCTCTTTCATCTCTCTTGTTTCTAAACACCCATTTGGTACCAATTACTTTCATGCCTTTAGGTAAATCACAAAGCACCCAAACCTTCTGAATTTTGAACTGAAGCAACTCTTCTTGCATTGCTTCCACCCAGCTTTCATCTCCAAGTGCTTGAATACATTCTTTGGTTCCATTTGAGTCAGAAAACACATGAACATACATTCATTTTTGCCTTCATGATTCTTATATTCATAAATTTCACTGATAAATCCATGAATGTCAGCCATCTTTGATTGTCTTCTAGTCTTCACAGGTCATCCCCTATCACATTTTCAAGAGGATGTGATTTATGAACTGTGGTATGGGGAGTTTGAGGAATTTCAATCTCAGTAGGCATATTTGATATTTCAATATCTCTGGCTTGAGCTTCCTGTGTAACTGGAGTTGAATTTTCCACTTCAGGTGTAGCAGTGGAAACTTCTGGCCTAGCAGTGGAATCAATATTTCCATTGCTTTCAACATTCTTTGCAACTTCTGGTCTGACACTGGAATCTTTTGGCCTAGTAGTGGAATATGAATTTCCACTGCTTTCATTATTTACAGTGTTCACATTAGTTGCTTTAAACACATTGCCATTAACTTCCTTTCCAGCATCATTAGAAGGTTGAGCATCTCCAGTCTTTGCAACATCATCATAATCTGCATAGTCCCAAATTGGCAAAATGAATTCATCTTGATCATCCTTTTGATCCATGCTTGGTTCATCATCATCAACAAACTCTTCTGAACCTGCAAAATCATTAGTAGATGTACCTGTATAGATAGGCACATAGTTCATGGTATGGGTTAGAGTATAAGATCAAACAGCCTTTCTGGACCAGTTCCTTTTATATTCACTTTGTTTTCTAGAAACTCAACATGCAGATTTTCTTCAACCTTTTGGGTCCTTAAGTTGAATAGCCTAAAAGCTTTACTAACCATAGAATACCCAACAAAATACCCTTCATCAGCTTTCTCATCAAATTTACCCAGATGATCTATGGTATTGAGAATAGTGACATGACATCCAAATGGTCTCATGAAGTCTAGGATAGGTGGTCTACCTCTAAATAACTCATAAGGTGTCTTGTTCTTTGTTTTCACTACTAAAACTCTGTTTTGCACATAACAAGCAGTGTTAACTGCTTCAACCCAAAATGTCAATGGCAATTTTGAATCTGCCAACATGGTTCTAGCATCCTCTATTAGTGTCCTATTTCTCCTCTCAGCTACACCATTTTGTTGAGGAGTTCTAGCTACACTAAATTCTCTTTTAATACCTTTATCTCTGCAAAAATCATCCATAACTCTATTCTTGAATTCTGTCCCTTTGTCACACCTAATGATCTTAACTTTCAAATCATTTTGGTTTTCTACTTCAGTTATAAAGGTCTTAAGGATGCCAGATGTCTCATCCTTAGTTCTAAGAAAGAAAACCCATGTGAACCTACTAAAATCATCAGTCAAAACAAGACAGTATCTCTTAAGATTTATGCTACTCACAGATGTAGGACCAAACAAGTCCATATGTAACATTTGAAGTGGGTAAGCAATAGAGTTAACCAGTTTTGACCTGCAAGAAGCTCTGTGTTGTTTGCCTTTAAGACAAGCAACACAGGATTGATCATTTTTAAATTTTTTTCTGAGGCAAGGCTCTTACTAAACCATCTTTAACAATCTTATTTATGGTTTTGAAATTAATATGACCAAGTCTTCTATGCCATAGCATGGATTCATCCACTATGGCCTTTGCAATAAAGCAAGCATGATCATCTTTAGCAACAATATTATCCATATCAAAGCTATATAAGTTGCCTTTTCTAGGAATTTTAAGCAGAATGTGACTTTCATCAGGCATCTTAAAATCCTTAGAAAGAACAAAACACATATCTTCAGTAAAAAGAACATTGTTTTTCTTGTCACACATCTGTGACACACTAAAGAGATTATACTTAAGCTCTTTTACATAGTACACAAGTTCAAAATCCAAGTTACCAGTTTTAGTGACACCTTTACCAGTAACTTTACCATTAAATCCTCCTCCAAAGCTGACAGAATGTCCATCAAAATATTCAAAATTGGATAGATAGGACTTGTTGCCAGTCATGTGCCTTGAACATTCACTGTCTATATAACCTTGATCTGATCTTTTTGTCCTTGGATGTTCCTGCACATATAGTAAAGGAGTTAGTTTCCTTTGGAGACCCAAGTGATAAGGTGAAAAGTGTACCGCTTTTCAGGGGTCATTTAAGCCCTAAATCGTATTTATTTGATCAATTATTGCCCTAAATCGTTTCTTTTGTCATTTTAGGTACTTTGGAGAAGAAATCTGAAAAAGGAAGCATTTTGGACGTTTTTGGAGCATAAAAGTGAAGAATTCGACAAAGTGCTAAAGTCTGATGAATAGTACCCTTGACAGCTTCAAGCTTGGATGTGATGCCGTCAAGCCTTGATAAGCCAGAACGGTTTATAACATGACGGCCTGGTGACAGCGTCAAGCTTATACCTGATGGCCATCACATTATACGGGCTGACGCCGTCAGAACCCCTCGGACAGCAAATTGCCTATAAATACAGCGTCATAACTTCATTATTTTCAAGCCCCAAACCCTAAGTCCGATTCTAGGGTTAGGGTAGGTGTTTTTTCAGCAACTTAGAGGGTCTTAATCATGCCATAAACATCTTGTAATGGTTTGTTTATTGATTCAATCCTATACTATGTCTTCAATTATCATTATTATCAATTGCTCTTCATTGATTATGTGTTGCTAATTCACCTTGTGTCTACTTATGATTGTGTGAAACTTGTATATAATTAACTAGATCTTATTGATTTCTTGTTGATGTGTGTGTCTATCTCCATCAATTAAGGCGTGACAACTTCAATAGATCTAGTTGGTTTAGTTTATAATTCTTGCTTCCTATTTTTTCTTGTTTTGATTGGGTGATATCGATGTTAGGCTTAAGAAAACTGGCCAACCTCCTATATGGTAACGTGGTTGAACGTCTTAAGAAACATGAACCAAGGTGTACTAAGGTTAATTGGTTTTATTTAATGCATGAGAGAATTCTAGTGATCCCATGTTAGGAGCTTCTTAGCCGGCTCGACATAGGAGTGAAGTAGGAGCTTATAGAGTTGGGGAAGTTCGTACACACCCCTACGACTGGTATTAAGGAATACCACCCGTCAATTAAAACAAGGTGTGACAATTCAATAGGTAGAATTGGATAGCTAGCAAGGAGTAACATATCATAGGTAGACATGCTTCACTTCCCTTGTAGAACCCTAGTTTACTTTCCTGCACATTAGTTTAAGTAGTAGCTTTTGGGTTAGTTGATTAGCAACTAATTCCGCCCCTTCTTCCAAACCGAGATTTTACTTGCTTTCCTTTAAATATAAAAATACAAAAAGAATCATCCCTCATCTCTAGACCAAGTAGATAAATTTCAATCATAACGAACACTATTCTTTGAGTTGAACGATCAATCCCCCGTACTTACCA
>LBNU01007087.1:0-12700 GCA_014162995.1 Artemisia annua
ACACTTCATGAAGTCATTGATCTCGCATGGAAGCACGAGAGGACCCTCATTTTTATACCCATACTCACTTTCAGATTCATCGAGAAAGGCTTTGAAGAGCGAGTGATTTGCATGCTCCGCTTTAATCACAAACCTTTGTTTTTGAGGTCCAACATAGACCGGGAAACAACCTTTTGGAGCAATTTTAAATGTTTCTCCTATGTTTTCATCTAACGGAGGCAATGATTTGGTTCTCCTTATGAAACCTTGTTCGACATTGTGTGAACTCTTACTAGCTCCAACACCACGAAACGATTTGAAATGTTCCCATGTTTTGGAAACAAGTCCTTTCTTTCCTTTGTGATCACAAACCATATCCATTGTAAATAAATCTTTTGCTGTCTTAAACTAACTCAAGTTCACATAAACAACTATGAACGTCGTAAAAAACAATAATCATGAAGAAATGTACATGATACTAAAAGAAAGAAAAAAGAGACATGTTATTAACCTCTGTCATAAGCCAAAAACAACATCGTCATTCTAATATCGCGTTGCTACTAGTGTTCTTATGATTGTTTTAGATTCTGAGTATGATCTTAAACATCGCTAGCCCTTTATAAATTCAGTGTGGACTGGAATGAAAATGAAACATGTCACAAAAGTCCATTGAAAAGGAGTCGTGTGCTGACTTAACTAATAAAGATTGTTGGAGAGAAATATGTGGATGTTGATCTCAATATATAAATCCACAGTATTGTGGCCTTCTTAAGGACAAATTATTCTTAAAAAAATCCAGACGATATTACTGTTTGTCACACATTTTGCTTTACATGTAACTTTAGCCACTTATAAGTGTAAGACTCTACGAAGACAAGTTTCACAAATTCACTGCGATAAAGTAAAAGTTGTGTTTCTAAGACAAATTGTTTTGGAGTATTTATGTTGCAGGCTATACTATTTGGTCGTTCTTAAATGGGCTTAATATATGTCATGTATCAGCCCTTTTAATTTAGATAAGATCGGTACAAAAAATAGTTGACTAAAGGCAGCGATTGTGGCTATATCCAGGGTGGGCTATATCCAGGCCGACTCTAAGGACCAAGGGTATTAGTTTCTGGAAGCCTTCGATTTTCTAACATCTTATACCTATAATTAAGACTTTGTGTATATAAAGTCAGCCACGTACTTTTTCTGTGGCAATTTCATATCTCTCTCTATTAAATTTATAAATTTCATATATACTAAAACATGTTTTTAATATTTTACATTATGCATTCAATGATGCATATATAAAATTAATCATGAAAGTAGAGGATATATGAAATTAATTTTTTTTTTTTATCATCTTTAGAGATCTGATTATGTAAGACCCTAATTATGTGATCGAAAATTTTGGGCCTCTTTTGTTTTTACTTTTAGTTTTCAAACTTAAAAGGTCTAGAAATGTAAGATCAAATATATTAAATATATAAAAGACACATTTTTAGATAAAAAAAATTAAGCAAACATTAAATTAAGCTCATTTAAGATGTGGTTAAAAGACTATTATCGATAACGACTTAACCATTTGCATTAATGAATCGACGTTTAGTTTTTCCTATCCACATACATACTTTCACTTTCAGACTTTCTTCAATCAAAAATTGCTTTTATGGATGCTTTAATTTCCGCCAATAAATTGCTAAAGAAAAAATGTAGACAAAAAAATAACGAACTATTTGTATAGAGATAGAAAATATGATGATTATATTGAGAATGAAACTATAAAATTCGGCGAAGAGACTTTTAGAACCAATTATTTTTATATATTGTAGATTAAGCTATTTCATCACTTAAAAGTAAACTTGACCAATTTATATTGTATGAAGATATCTTTAGTTTATTATTTAGCATTGAAAATTTAAAGTCACTTAATAATAACAAACTGAACCTTGAAAGTTTTTTAAGCCATAACAATGTTCGGATAATAATGACATCGACTTAGTTTTGTACCTAAGAGTTTTAAGAGAAATAATACTTGTAAAAAGTGCTATACTGAATGTACTTAACTATAATCTAACCTTTTTCCCTGATACTTATATGGCATATAGAATAACGTTAATCGTTTCGGTGACATTTGTTTTGTCTAAAAAGTTTTTCAAAACTAAAGTTAAAAATATTTAAGATCAAAAATGTCAAAAAAATTAAATTTATTGACTTATTTAGTGATTGAAAATGAAATATAATACCATATGGATTTTGGAAAACCAATCAAGATTCCGCATAAAAAAAGGCTAGCAGAGTAAATTTTATATAAGCGACTTTTCGGCAAATGACTTTGATAATAGGGTTAAGTTTTAAAGCTTCGCCTTACGTCGCCCCAGTATATGTTTCGGCTTGAGAAACCATCTTGCTCAAGAAAACAGAAGGCGCATTTTGATAAGATCGGTATCAGTGTAGTCCTAGGAGTGATGGTGGTGTTTAATTCTTCTATCTGCTAGTGTCTCACAAGTTATTATTCGTATCGATCTTTTACCAAAAAGTGCTAGAGTGAATGCACTGCATATGCATCAGTCCTTATATCTCTACTCAAAACAAATTTAAATCCAAACGAGAAAAAGAAGGTACGCTCAATAAACAAGTTATTGCACCACATTAAACGATAGGCAAATGTGTTTCTTGAATATTGTTGTGTGAATGTAAAAATTTTGAATTGAAAAAAATAATGCATTACAATTAATTCGAGCACGCAACTTAAGTTACTGGAATAAATGAAATGATAGTTCTTTAGGGTTTAGCTGCTAAACATATGATGCAAAAGTAGTTACACTATATGTCATCCATGAACATTTTATATTTTGATTAGTAAAGTCAATGTTCTTATCATAGGATTCAAAAGAAAAGAGTTTGATGTGGTGGTAATCATCACCTCGATCTATATTTTACCAACAACTAAAAAAACTAAAAATACTAGTTGTTGTAGTTAATCAAATTGAATAGTCAAAACAAAATGTGATGGCTTAAGCTCCCTTAAATATACAAGTAACTTGTGTTCAAAAAAATATACAAGTAATTCAAGCTCTCTAAAGAACATACTATCAATTATATAACTTCTGTAAATCACTACTAAATACATTTTATATACCATATGGTTAATAATCTGCAACAACTTTGATGGTTACAATGATCACTAGTTGTCGTTGTTTCTAAAAAGATTGTGTAAGTATTAAACAAAATTGCATGGTGTTTACAGTGTCGATTCAATTTGTTTCAAACACAGAAGTGTCACTACTTAAGTACTTTTGGTTTTGTTACGATGTTATTGTTTGATGAACTATTAAAAAAAGTTGAGGGTGACGAAAATTCTAAGTATTTTCACTCTGTTGTAAGAAGAAGAAGAAGAAATAAAAACAATATGACGGGTTTAATGGTAGATGGGATTTGGAGTGAAGATCCGAAAGAGATTAAACGANGTTTCAGAAGGATTCCGTGATTTATGGCCTCAATTGTCGGTAGTTGCTCTTGACAGGAAGCTTTCGGACCATTGCCCGATTATGTTGCGGGACAAGGTCGTGAATTTTGGTCCTAAACCATTTTGTGTCTTCGACTTCTGGTTTATAGAAAAAGACGCCGAAGATGTGGTAATTAGAGGGTGGAACAAACCGGTTACAACTTCTGTTCCTGATAAAATATTTAGGGATAAGCTAAAGAACGTGAAAGAAGAACTTAAAATATGGAGCAAAGAGAGGTTCGGGAGACTTGAGAGGGAGGTTGAAAGCTATAAACAGGACGCGAGCAAATGGGAGCGGGAAGCAGAGGTGAGAACTCTTACGGATCATGAAAGGGAGCAATGGAAGGAGGCACGCAAAGAATGGATAAGAAGAGATAAAATGAAAGGTCAGATGTTGAAACAAAAAGCTCGTGTTAAATGGACCGTTGAGGGTGACGAAAATTCTAAGTATTTTCACTCTGTTGTAAGAAGAAGAAGAAATAAAAACAATATGACGGGTTTAATGGTAGATGGGATTTGGAGTGAAGATCCGAAAGAGATTAAACAAGGGGTTCTTGATTACTTTAAAACTATGTTCACAGAAAGTACCAATGTTAGGCCGAAGCTAGTTACTAATGGTTTCAAGAGGATCACAGAGGCGGAAGCGAGTAGGTTGGAAGAGAAGTTTACTGAGGGAGAAGTTTGGATGGCGGTTAAGAACTGTGGCAGCTCAAAATCACCTGGGCCTGACGGCTTCAATTTCAAGTTCATCAAACGTTTCTGGGATGTTATAAAACATGATTTGATGCTCGCCATTAATTGGTTTTGGGAAAAGGGGGAATTTAGTCACGGGTGCAATTCTTCTTTCATCTCTCTTATTCCTAAGACTAATAATCCAATCGGGTTGAAAGATTTTAGGCCAATTAGTTTAATCGGGTGCTTTTATAAGATAGCGGCGAAAGTGTTAGCTGAAAGAATTAAAAAAGTTATTGATAGAGTGATCGGAAACGCTCAAAACGCTTTTATCAAAGGGCGTTTCATTTTGGATGGTGTGTTGCTAGCAAATGAGGTAGTTGACTATCTAAGAAGATCTCGGGGTCAAGGACTTATTTTTAAGATTGACTTTGAGAAAGCTTATGATTCGGTGAATTGGGATTACATTAGAGACGTGATGGTGCTGATGGGGTTTGGGTTCAAATGGTGTAACTGGGTGGATGCGTGTTTACGTTCGGCCTCAATCTCGATTTTGGTTAATGGTTCACCTACGGACGAATTTAGAATGACTAGAGGAATTAGGCAAGGTGATCCGTTGTCGCCATTTTTATTCCTTATAGCGGCAGAAGGGATTAATGTGGTTACAAAAGAAGCAATTAGTAATGCGGTATTAAAGGGGGTGTCGGTAGGTAGAGATGAAGTTATTGTATCCCATTTGCAATATGCAGATGATACGGTTTTTTTTGGGGAGTGGAGTTATAGAAATGGCAGAAACTTGATGGGAGTCCTAAAGTGCTTCGAAAAGGCTTCGGGATTAAAAATTAATCTGAGTAAAAGTAGTCTTTACGGAGTTGGAGTATCACAACAGGAAGTACATGCAATGGCTAGTCTTCTAAGGTGTCGTCCAGGTAACTTACCTTTTGTGTACCTCGGTCTTCCTGTTGGCTCGAACATGAATAGGGTGGCAAGTTGGAACGTAGTAGTTGAGAAGTTCAAGGAGAAACTGTCAAATTGGAAAGCGAGAACGTTGTCCTTTGGTGGTCGGCTAACTTTGGTGCGCTCGGTTCTTGGTAGCCTCTCGTTGTACTACTTTTCTATGTTTCGTGCCCCAGCTAGTGTGATTCAGAAACTTGAGAGAGTGAGAAAAAACTTCTTTTGGGGTGGGGGTGGGGATAACCGCAAGATGGCATGGGTTAAATGGGAAAACGTTTTGTCTAAATTCAAATTGGGGGGGTTAAATATTGGGAGCCTCAAAGCTTCCAATTTGGGTTTATTAGGTAAATGGTGGTGGCGTTTTAAGGTTGAAGGGAATTCTTTCTGGGTTAGGGTCATTAAAAGTATTTATGGTGACGATGGTGGTTTGCGAGATGGGGGTGATGGGGTGGTAAATAGTCGGGGCACTTGGAGTAGTATTATAAAAGTGGGTAAGGAAATTAATAGGCTAGGGATTGAGTTCACATCTTCGTTTGGTAGGAAGTTGGGGAACGGCGAAAGTATACGTTTTTGGTTGGATAAATGGATAGGGAATTATAAGTTATGTGATCAGTTTCCTAGATTGTTTAGGTTTGAGAGAAATAAGGAAGCACGAGTTAGAGATAGAGGTTGCTGGGATGATACGGGGTGGAATTGGGGCTGGGATTGGGTCGGTAATCCTAGAGGTAGATCAATGGGTGAGCTGGAAGATTGTGTTAGCTTAGTGAGGGATCAAGTTCCAACTCGAGATGGTAGTGACTCGTGGCAATGGCTGCTAGAAATGGATGGACGTTTTACAGTTAAGGGACTTAAAGAGATGGTGGATGAGAAGGTTCTTGGTTCAAGATCTTTAGTAGAAGAAACAAAGTGGTGCAAGATTGTTCCTCGGAAGGTAAACGTTTTTATGTGGAGGCTTAAGTGCGGTCGGATTCCGGTTAGGACTCTTCTTGATCATATTGGTGTGGATCTCCATTCTACTTTATGTCCTCATTGTGAGGAAGCTACCGAGACAATAGATCACATTATGGTTCGATGTAAGTTTGTTTCCTTTGTTTGGTCTAGTATTTGCGCTTGGTGGAATATAGGTCCCTTTGTTGGTTCTTCTGTAGACGATGTCTTAAATTTGACGGGGATAGGGTCGACTAAATTACGGTTGTATTGGCAAGCGGTGATCTGGACTTCGCTGTATCTCATATGGAAAGCTCGAAATAAGAAAGTTTTTCAGGCTAAACAGATGTCGGCTGCAGATTTGGTGTTCGAGATTCAACTTACATCCTTTTTTTGGGTTTCACACAGGTGCAACAGTTTCGAGTATAGTTGGGTCGATTGGTGTAATGGGCCTGCATTCTTGATCTAAATTTATGCTCGTGTTTCGGGTCTTTGTCTGTCTGTTGGCTCGTTGTTTAGCTAATCTTTTGCTTTAGCATTCTTAGTTCGATTTATTTAAGCGTTGATGATTTGGGCTCCTCAAGTCTGTGACTTATAGGCTTTGGCCGAGTGCCTCTTTTTGTATTTAGTGTGGTTCTTCTTGAGTTTTCTAATACATATTTTGGCTTTTCGAAAAGAAAAAAAAAATAAATAAAGGAATTACCAGGATACCAAATATAGAATCAATTAACTATATAGTAGCAAAAGTGTAGAATCAAGTTTATATGCCTTTAGATAAAACATAACTCAATTTTCAACCCTAACTTTTCATATAAAACTTGCATTACATAATGAAAAATAATCAACATAACTACTCAAATAGTACTAGTGCTACATAAACTCAAAGCCAAAGTGCACCAGCTTCCTTAAGAAGTGGAACCAATGTCCCATTAATATGTGCACCCATCACTCTATCCATCGAACCCACTAGCTTCCCACCAATAAACACCACAGGGACAGCCGTAGCACTTCCCATAAGCCTAACCAAAGCTCTCTCGATCTCCTTACCTCTCACCGGGTCCTCATCAAGCTCATAAACAGTCGGGTTAACTCCCATGCCAGAGAACAAGCTTTTAACTGCATAGCACATGCAACATGTGCTTAAACTGAAGATGACTACAGCATTTTGTGATGCTAGCTTTGCTACTCGTTCTAAAGGGTCGGTTGAGATTGTTGGGTAGTGTTTAACTGGCACGTAGTTGTAGCTGTAATTATAGCCGTTGTAGTGGTAGTAGTGACCAGTGTTGGAGGTTGTTCTCCATGAGTCAGTTGTTGTTGCTGCTTGATATTGCATGTTGTGTTTTTTTTAAGGTTGTTGTGGTTATGATGAGCGGATGATGAGAGTATGATTGTTGTAGGTGAAGAAGGTTGTGAAATGATGTGATGAAGATAGTGATGATGGTAGTGTTTATATAGGGATTGACTATGTGTGTTGGTAGAGAGTGAGATCAGGGTTATGGGGGGACAAAAATCTCGTACTTCAATAAATGTATCTAAAAAAAATATTATGTTTGGGATTGGAAATTAATTAAAAAGTTCTATTGACTGCTTTTTACAAAAAGAAAGTCAAATGACTTTGGATTTTAGGATGGATCAAGTTTGGAATTGTGTATTGAAAAGTATCGTGCATGATTCTATCTGTAAAATGCAAAGCATAAAATCGTGCATATCTATTATTCGAAGAAGATGACTATAATTTTATTTAGCTTTAGTCTTATATGCTTTTATGTTTCGTATTTTTTCTTTAACGGCGGAAATATATTAAAAAGCCTATTAGAAGCTAAAGAGTATAGATACAATCTATAAATATACAAAGCTAGATAATTTCTCTATCGTTTTAATTTCACACGTTTATATATGTTGAGCACATTTATTTTCACGCGTATATTTGCAGGATCTTTTTTTTTTTGAAACAGTCTATCTACCTTTGGGTTTTCTAAAGTGGAGATATTATGTTCTTCATAACCCGCTCTGATTAAATTAGGTAATCTTATTGTTTTTGTTATGTTTGTTTTTCTTATAGCACTTTTGAAAAGACAGATAAAAATACTTTTATAAACTTGTCATTTTGAGAATGAAAATTTTGCTTTTCAAACATAAAATCCCTCTTTATATGTTCGTCGCATTTAAAATAATTATCTAATGTGAGAAGATATAATGAGTTATGAATTTAGAGATAATAAAGAGCCATAAAACATTTTACAGTATAAAAATGCTTGACCGTGTCGTTAAAAATCACGTGCGAATGGCTACATAGTTGTGTTGGTTTTTCTACATGTATTTCGAGTTAAGTTCTACGATTCTAATGACCAAATAAAGGCTAGTATTTATTTTTCTAATATTGTTTAAACGATTGTTTGGTTCGAAATTTGGAAATCACTATCCAGATCCTTACAACGTAATCAAACCTCCAAAAACCTTCAAGGAAACAACGTATTTCGTTTGAAAGTAATCTTGATCGCCATACGAGCTAAGGTTTATATGTGATTTGATGTACTTCTAAACTGATTATTTTAAATATAATCAAGAATTACGTAGCGAATTTTATTTTGGTTTTGAACCATTTATTTAACTTTTTGATCACTAATGTCAAAACCATCATTTGCAGTTGTTTTTTAAACATCTTCATTAAAATTCTTAGCTTCAAACTAACTACTCTACAACAATATTGATTGATGTACTTGCGAACTTCATAAAACATTTGTACCACAATATTCCACAAAAAGTAACAACATTGAAATTGATTTTACAAGAAAATGGTTAGACAGGGAATAATAGTAGGGGTATATTGGTCTTTTACGTCATAAGTATCAAAGCAAGGGACAAAAGAACATAATTATAGGGATAAGGGTAAGAATATTAACAAATGTTTTAATGTATGTTAACAAGGAGGCAAAATAGTTTAGACTGTATAAGGTTGGNTTTTCTTGGGTCAAAAAAAGGCTTTCGCCCTTTTCCTCCTTGGAGTTTTTAGCAAAAAATGCAAAAATAGGTGGGAACGCTTCATCCTTTTAACGTTTTTTTTTTACTTAATTTTTTTTATTTTGCTGGGTTTTTTTCTTTTTTAAATGCTTAGAATCTTTTAAAGAAAGTGTCTGGCTTGTAAATTTATTTGTTTTTTTTTTTTTTGGGTTTGCGAAGTTGCGCTTGGAAGGTCAAATGGTTTTCTTTTTTCCACCAGATTTAAATTCTTTTGTTTTTTTATAAAAGACTTAGTTTAAACGTTTTGTTTAAATTAACTCCTAAAAATTTTTTTATATTTACAAGTTTGTTTAAATATCGTATTTACTTTTTTAAATTTTTTTTAAATACACTTTTGTTTTTTTTTTTGTTTAAGTTTTATTCTTTCTTTTTTTTTTATTGTTTTTTTTTTCTTTTTTCAACTATTTAGGTTTTAAAAGCCAAGAATGGTTTGAAACTGTTTTGTTTTTTTCCCAATGTTTTTTTTGGCCTTGAGTTTTTTTAAATTTTTTTTTATTTTCACAATTTTTTTTTTTTAAAATAGCAATGGCAAAACAACTCGAAGAAAGAAAAAACGAACGCTGAACATTTTTTTGGGTTGGTTTTCCGTGGGTCCCTTTTTATAACTTGCCCAAAAGTTTTTGTTTTTTTTTTTTCTTATTCTTCAAGAAAACCTTTTTTTGCCAAAAAAAACAAAGTAAAAAATGAAGAAAAAAAACTTCGAATTTGACCTTTATTTTTATTTCCAGTGGAAGGTTGAAATCCAATTTTGGATTGGGTTTTTTTTTTTTTTCAAGGTGGGGTGAAAAGAAGATTTATCAATCATCTTATCTTTTTTTTTACTTTGGTTAAAAACTAGATCTTTTATTTTTAAAGCCAATGGGTAAGTTTGGCTTTTTTTTTATATCTTTAAGTTTTTCTTCAAAAGGACTAAATGTTTTTTTTGGCCCCCTTTTTTGAACTAAAAGAAGGCCAAAAGGTTAAAATGGCAATTTTTCTCGTGCTTTTTTTTTTAAATATACAAAGCTTTTTTCTTTTTTATGGGATACCTTTTTTTTTTTTTTTCCTTTTTTTTTTTTTTTTTTTTTTTTTTTTTTTTTTTCTTTCTTTTAGAAGTTTTACGATAAATTTTTTTTGTTGTAAAGCCAAAAAAAAAAAAAAAAACTGTCCCTTTTGGATATTTTTTGGGAAAAAAACCGAAAAAAAAAACTTTGACCTAATAGTGGAGACTTGGTTTTTTTTTTTTTTTTTGGAAGAAGAGTTTTTTAGTAAAAAAAAAAAACATTGATGCAAAAGGAAAATTCGTAACTTGTTTGTTTTTTTGAATTGCTTTTGCCTGAATTTGCAAATTGCAAAATTGGCTTTTAAGGTTCCAACGATTTAAAAAAAATTAGCTTACAAAGAACAAAAAAGACTAGAAGAACTTTTTTGAATTTTTTTGATTCTGGTTTTTTAATGGAAATAAGCCCATACTTTTTTTATTTTTTACACATGCACAAAAAATGGGAAAGGTATTTGTTTCCCCTTTTTCTAAAATTGTTTTTTTTCCAATTTTCTCAATTTTAACAAAAAATATTTTTTTGTTAAAAAAATTTTAAATTCTTTAACTTAATGGGTAAAAATTTTTCAAAATATAATTGTTTACAACAATAAATGCAAAATCAAAGGTTTTTTTTCTTTTTTTTTTTTAGCGATTGAAATTTAAAAGAATTCGTTTTGGGAAGCTGACCGAAGGTTTTTTTTTTTTCTAGCTTTGAAAAGAAAGGTTGGGGTTTAATGAATCTTCTTATTGAAGCTTTTTTCTTTGGTTTGGGGCTTTTGGAAAGGGGCCCTTTAAAAGAAACAGAAAGGTTGTAAAAGACTTTTTTTTTGCCAAAAAAATTGGTTGGAAAATTTTCTTTTCCACAAGTAAATCAAACAATTTTTTTAAGTTTTGAAAGGGTACTATGTTTTTATTTGCCAAATTCGGATTATTCATCAAGGAAAGGCAAAAATACAATTGCAAGTTTTTATGAAAAGTTTGGGAAACATTTTTTTTTTTTTTTTTTAAAAACATTTTTTTTTGAAGGAGATTTCCAAAATTTTGACAAAAACGACTTGAGAAAGCAATTATTTGCTTTTTGGCCAAAAAAAAATACACCAAGATTTGAACTTTAAATATCAATCCGTTTTGCAAAACAAAAGCAAAAAAAAAATTTGTTTTCTTTGGGAAGGGGTTAAATGTTTCCCTTTATTTTTGTCTTACAATTTTTGGTGTTGTTTTTTGGATTTTTTGCCTTTTTTTAACTTGGAAATTAATAAATTTTTTTTTTTTTTTTTTTTTTTTTTTTTTTTTTTTTTTTTTTTTTTGATGGTTGTTTTTTTTAGATTTTTTTTTTTTTGTATTTTTTTTTTTTTTTTTTTTTTTTTTTTTTTTTTTTTTTCTTTCTTAGAGGCTTGATTTATAAGAGTTCGTTTAGTTGCATATTTATTTATTTATTTATTTATTTATTTTCTTTTAAATTTTGTTTTTCTAGTTTTCTAACATAGTAACTCTTTTTTCTCTCATGAAATTTTTTGAAAACTGGAGAACTCTAAATTCAAGTTCTATAATTCATAGTTATAATAGCAGATAACAGGTTTTGTGTTTTCAATAGAAAATTTTCAGAAAATACTAATTTTAAACACGTTTCCTGTTATGTCTGTATTTTTTAAAAAACTTTTCTGTGAAACTTCTTATTTTCTAACTACTACACACACCCAAACTTACACAAAGAATTCAACTCGTTGTTTGGACTACTACTATATCAAAACATGATGAGGTTTTTGCGTTTAAATTCATCAAGTCTTATTATTTAAGGGGTGTTCATATTAGTTATGACATACTCGTATAAGACTAAGGGCCCGTTTCGTTTTTGTTTCTAGATTCAGATGAGTATAATGAAATGTGGGTCCATGTGGGTCCATTGCTGCAAATGGATCTGTATGGGGATGAGATAGCAATTTTATGTCCTTAACATATAGATGTTGCAACATGTTTTTGTGGACCCACTAGATCAAATTTGGTTCGTGGTATGTAGATTCTAACACAAGTCGTATTAATATTCTTATTCCCAAACTGAATAATATCATCTCAAATTGAACTCTAATGCTAGGAAGCTACTTTAAACATACACATATAAATATCTTGAAATTACATTTTTCACAGTAGAAATGATTAAACGACTAAAAACATGTCTAAATTTATGTCTAATCTAACATTTCTAACTAGTCCCATACGAACTATTCATTGCCACGCCTAAACAAAATTCACTCATACTTTTTCGTATAAAACTTTTTTTGATTGGGCAAGAATACAAAGAGTGGCAGAAGATATAAACTGGTGGATAAAAGAAGGATTAAAAAAGTGTACACCTAAAGCTACGACATGTGTGCAGACCAGGTTGCGCGTGGGGATCTTTTAGGCGGCGTTGGTGCACTCTCTGCCCGGGCCCCGGTCTTTATCTTATGCAACCTTTCCTCTCTTGGCTTTCTTCTTTCTTTTGACCTAAATAATTCAATAATATTCCAACTATTTATGTCAACGAATAAAAAAGGGCAAATAGCATAAAAGTGTACCCAACTTATACTCAATTTCAATTTAAGGTACTCTACTTTTTTCTTCTCAATTTAATGTATCCAACTTTTTTTTAGTTG